>QVTF01020854.1:17500-65806 GCA_003573665.1 Oxygymnocypris stewartii | reverse complement strand
AAAAACAGTCAATTACCCCTTTAAGCATAAAAACAAAACACTTAACAACAAATATGATTAGATATGTTATGATTTGTTATTATATACATATTTTAAATGTACATTTTCTGATTGGCTAAACAGACATAAAAAATAATACATACACTTATTATGTAATTGATATTGTTTTAATGATTAGAAATAAGCATGCAAAACACTAAATAGCAGTATTTAGTGCGCTTCATAAGATGTTCCTGTGGCTCAGTGTTAGAGCATTACGTTAGCAGCGCAAAAGGTTGTGGGTTCAATTCCCAGGGAACACACATACTGATAAAAACTAAAAGATATGTATAGCCTACACTGTAAGTCGCTTTGGATAAAGCGTCTGCTAAATGCATGAATGTAAATGTGGACACACTTTCATTGAATGACTCAGATGTTCTTGCCTGTGGCAGAGTTCATGAGGAGCTCATGGTGTTTTCCTCACAGGGACTCGGGTGAGTCGGGTCAGGACACAGTGAGTCTCAGTATGAGTATGAGTGAGCTGGACGACCCTGGAGATGGAAAGAGCAAGAAGAAGAGAGGCCGGCCTGGCAGACCACCTGTATGCCTCACACGAAAACTATTTCCTTGACTTACCACAAAAGCAGATTTTGTTTTATTCATGATTTAACTTAGCATTTCTATTCCCCCTGACTCCAGGCACCCAACAAGAAGCCTCGGAAGTCCCCTTTGGAAAGTGCCCGATGGGTCCAGCGGGGGCGCAAGACCAATGGAATGGCCCAGCAGAACGGAGAGGGCGATCCTGTCACTCTGTTTGAAGTGGTCAAACAGGGAAAAAGCGCTATGCAGGTATAACACACAGAGAAAACGGATCACCATATGCATCACTATACAAATTTGTTATAACTTTTTATTGGTACCGCATGTCTAATATTTTTCACATGGGTTTTAATGCATTTGGTGAGTTTTGATGATCATAAAATTGTATTTCACCACACAAAGAATGCAAACGCTCCGGATTTAGTCAGACTAACACTCTGATCAGTTTTAGTCAGTTTATAGAAATCGCACATAACAGAATAAAAAAGTTATGTCAAACTGAATACATTTGCTAACAGTGTTAAAAATATAATAGTATTAAACGTGTACACTACTGTTCAAATATTTGAGGTCAGCAAGATTTGCTTATTAAAATGACAAAAACAATTATAAAATGACTAAATTATTACTACTTATTACTACTTTTGAAGGTTCAGGAATAAATTAAACTTTAATAAAATAGAAAATAGTTATTTCAATTGTGATGATATTCCATAATAATATTCCACCTTTGATGAGCCTAAGAGATTATTTAAAAAAAACATTACAATAAATATTCATACTGACCCCAAACATTTGAACTGTAGTCTATAATTAACCTTAACACATTCATTTTAACAGCCCTGATTATAAAAATGAAATAGTGTGTATTTTCTTCAGTGTTAAGTGAAGAATGAAATGTATATCTGGTGTCCAAATGTTTCAGATCAGGAGCAGATGTTGAATATTTAACAGCTGGAGGGGTGCAGTTATTACATCCACCATGTCAGACTCACTTAACTCTCAAAGACAGATTGTTCTGCTAAAGGAAAGAGTGTTGAGCACTGTGTTTATGTAAATAGTGACACAGTTGTCATGACTCTTTCAGTCGGTTATTGATGATTGGATTGAGTCATACAAGCAAGACAGAGATTTAGCACTTCTGGACCCATCAACTTCTTCATCCAGTGCTCTGGCTGTAAAGGTACGAATACCTCATGCTCATAAATATTATTGATTAATAATAGTAATGCATTATTCATAACAGTAGTAATTACTGACCGTCCTTCATTTCAGGCACTGTACGAATTGAAATGTTTCGCAACATGCAGAATGCTGAAATTATCCGCAAAATGACAGAAGAGTTTGACGAGGTATCCTTTCGGATGAATTTACAGAATCGCATGTAGGAAATGAAACGTTAAACTCTGGTCTGAGTAGGTCATTTCTTTTGTGTTTTAATGCAGGACAGTGGCGATTACCCCTTGACCATTTCTGGCCCGTTGTGGAAGAAGTTTCGCTACAACTTCTGTGAGTTCATCTGCGTCCTGATCCGCCAGTGCCAGTACAGCATCATCTACGATGAGTACATGATGGACACGGTCATCTCTCTGCTGACGGGTCTGTCGGACTCACAGGTTCGAGCCTTCAGACACACCAGCACTCTTGCAGGTAAACCTTCCTATGTAATGAGAATTACATTAGTAATCTGTTGTCTACAAAAAGGTCTCCCTGTGGTTTTCTGCCACAATAGAAGTTCTGTGGTTACATTATTAACAGCAAAGAGTTGAAGATAGCCATTAATATTAGTATTGTATTTTTTGTATTTTATCATTTAAAATTATTATTAAAAAATATTGTTATTAAATACTTGTTTTTTTATGTTACAGATCAGTAAAATTAATACTACCGCTATATATTTATTATTGTTTGTTTAATTGTCATAATTTAATTAGTGCTGTGAAACAATTATTTGGATTAATTGGAAATGTTTACATAATATATATGTGTGTGTACTGTGTATGTTTATTATGTATATATATAAATACACACACATGCATGTATATATTTAAGAAAAATATGTTAAGTGTATATATTAAATATATGTATATATCATTTATGTGAATATAAATATACACGTAAGTACATGTAAATATTTTCAAAAAATATGCTGTATCTGTGTGTCGTTGAATATACATAACAATATACTCGGTACACACATATTATGTAAACAAACAAAAAATATTTTGGATGCGATTAATCACGATTATTCGTTTGACAGCACTAAATTGAATTGAATACACATATTTTAATAATAATAAAAGTAACAATACAATTATTATGAATATTGAATACTTTTTTTTACAATTCCATAAATATTAATATGGTAGTTTATACATTACTTTATAGGTTTGTTTAATTTGTGTAATTTAAACAAATAAAATACTTAGTAACAATAATAAAAATGATATTATTTGTATTATCGTAGAGGATTTCATAAAACAATGTGCATGTGACCTAAGACTGAAGTAGAGAGAGAGAGATATATTTTCAGATTCTGTAAAAAAATTATAAGTTTGCATCCCTGTCCTTTGTTTTTTTTGCCCTCAGCCATGAAGCTCATGACAGCTCTGGTGAACGTGGCTCTGAATCTGAGCATTAACCAGGACAACACACAGAGACAGTATGAAGCTGAACGCAACAAAATGGCAGGAAAGAGAGCCAATGAGAAGCTTGAACTCTTACTTCAAAGAAGGAAAGAGGTATCAATTCCTAAGCACTCTTATCTTACTCCATGTAAGATTCATTTGTAGAGGCCTACATTAAATTCTGTGCACAGAACTTCACAAATCTGCTGATTTCCTCATAAATTAAACATGTTTACTTCAGAAAGTCCTACACATATTTCTCAGAATTTAGCAGGTTTGTAGAAAATGTGAAATAAATCTGCAAATTGTATCAGTATACAGTCATTCTATTGCTGATCATTTACTCATATGAACAAACTTTCTCACCAGCTTCAAGAAAACCAAGATGAAATCGAAAACATGATGAACTCCATCTTCAAGGGAATCTTTGTTCATCGTTATAGGTGATCAGAGTTGTATACCTACACAATAATAGCGCAATAGTAGCTGTGGATATCTGATCTCATCTCCTGTGTTACTACCAGGGATGCAATTGCTGAAATCAGAGCCATTTGTATAGAGGAGATCGGCGTGTGGATGAAAATGTACAGCGATGCCTTCCTGAATGACAGCTACCTGAAGTACGTCGGCTGGACCTTACATGATCGGGTATGCCATCTCCACATAAACCGAGAGCAGGATTTCTGCCCCTGTAATATTTTATTTTCCATTTATTAATATCATCATTCTCCATTTCCAGCAAGGTGAAGTGCGCTTGAAGTGTTTGAAAGCCTTACAAAACCTCTACACAAACCGTGAACTGTTTCCAAAACTCGAGCTCTTCACAAACCGCTTCAAGGTAAGAACGCAGTTTAGGAGAGGTATCGCAATGCTCTGAATGTGTTCTCAATGTAGAAGATGATAAAATCTCCTCACAGGATCGTATCGTGTCTATGACGCTGGATAAAGAGTATGATGTTGCTGTGGAGGCCATCAGACTGATCACGCTAATCCTTCAGTGAGTAAAGCTCAGATGCTTTCAGACGCTGAATGTAACTGCAGTCTGGATGCTTTCCTCCATCGAATGTTCTTCATTTGTTCAGGGGTAGTGAGGACGCTCTGTCTAATGAGGACTGTGAGAACGTCTATCATCTGGTGTACTCCGCTCACAGGCCTGTGGCAGTGGCTGCTGGGGAGTTTCTACATCGAAAGTGAGCCAGCAAACATCTTTTCTCTGTAAAATATAGTTTTTGGATATTTATCTCTTTGGCTTTTGTCTCATTTTTTTGTCTCTGTCATGTGTAGGTTGTTTAGCAGACATGATCCTGAGGCAGAGGAAGCTCTGGCTAAACGCAGAGGCAGGAGCAGCCCAAACGGAAACCTTATCCGCATGCTGGTGCTCTTCTTTTTGGAGAGCGAGGTAATGTCTCAAGTGATGATCAGGCACTTGAGAGTTATGAATGAGAAGGGAGAATTATGATAAGTTAACACGATATTTGTCTCCTGAGGTGGCATCAGAATCCAGCTAGTTTCACTTATGTTGGTCTGCATCTCTTGTTTGTGTCAGAGCTGATGGTGTATGTGTGTTTGTGTTTCCAGCTGCATGAACATGCTGCCTATCTAGTGGACAGTTTGTGGGAGAGCTCTCAGGAACTGCTGAAGGACTGGGAGTGCATGACTGAACTGCTGCTGGAGGAGCCAGTGCAGGGCGAGGAGGGTACGGACACCCCCAAATGGGTTTTTACTGCTGACCATAGTAGATCATAATAGATAGAAATCATAAGGGAGAATGGGGCCAGTTTCCACAAAGGGCTTTATTATCAAGACTGTCTGTTTTGAGTCAAAAATCTAGTTTTTAAAAGTGGTTTTAAACGCATTGTTTAATTACACTGTGCTGATTCATTAATTGTTTTATTTTCCAAAATTGGTTTATTTACATGTAGCTGTAAAGCAGGGCTCTTCAACTCCAGACCTAGATGGCCAGTGTCTTGCTGAGTTTAACTCTATAACCAAACACACCCGAAGAAGCTAGTCAAGGTGTTCGGAATTGGCTGCCAAATTTTGATCAGATGGGTTAAATTGAGTACTAAAGGCCCTCCAGGACTAGAGTTGAAGAGCTGTGCAGTAAAGTCTATAATAGGATGAAGCCTATGTAGTATGAAAACAAGCCACGCTGTGTTTTATGATCTTTTTAACTAAGCAGTAAATGTTTGCAAATTTTTGAAGCCATAATTTGAAGGTAAAGTCTGTTCAAAGTTTTGGGGTCACTAAGACTTTTTTTTTTTCGTTTTAAATAAATTAATACTGTTACTCATAAACGATTCATTAGATTCATCAAAAATGACGGTAAAGAAAGACATTTCAAATAAATGCTTTTGTTTTGAATGGTTTATTCATAAAGAGTCCTAATTTCCTTAATTATTGTTTTTATTTTTACAAAATATTAAGCAACTGTTTTCAACGTTGATAATACCATGAAATGTTTCTTGAGCACCAGATCATATTAGAATGATTTCTGAAGGATCATGTGACACTAAAGGCAGGAGCTTTGCCATCACAAGAATACATTACATTTGAAAATATATTGAAATAGAAAACAGTTATTTGAAATTAAAATAGGTAACACTTTATTTTAAAGTGTCCTTGTTACAAGTTACATGTACTTGCTATTATAATTACAATACTATTATAATAACAATAAATGATGTATAATTACATGCAAGTAACCCTAAGCCAAACCCTAATCTTAAACATAATTATATAGTAAGTACATGTAGTTAATTACTATTACTCAGTACTTAAATGTATAATTACACTGTAACAAGGACATCTTAAAATAAAGTGTAACCTTAAAATAATTTCTATTTTTTCTGTATTTATGATCAGCTTAAAGCAGCCATGGTGACAATAAGAGACTAGCCAATAGTTTAAAAAAAACATACCAACCCCAGACTTTTGAATTTTGTATGAATAAAAATATGATTTTGAAAAATCAGCTCACTTGCCCTGTGAAATATGGAGTAAAATGATCTCCTGTGAGGTCAGAAAAGTGTCACCCTTATCATGTCCTATATGGCTAAATGTATGCATCTGCAACATAAGCACATCTCTCTCTCTGACTCTGTTTGTCTTCAGTGTTGTCAGACAGGCAGGAGAGTGCTCTGATTGAGCTGACCGTCTGCACCATTCGTCAGGCTGCTGAAGCCCATCCGCCTGTGGGGAGAGGGACTGGGAAAAGGGTAAGACCTTTACTTGACAAGCTACAGTATATGGTTAAAAATATCTGCATCATTTTATTCTAAAACATTTTTTCTTCAATCAATACTTAGTTTAGTCTATGTTGTTGTTGCAGGTCTTGACAGCAAAGGAAAAAAAAGACGCAGATTGATGACAAAAACAAATTAACAGAGGCACTTCATCATGGCTCTTCCCATGCTACTCTCAAAAGTAAGATGAAGAATTCTGTTTTCACAGCTCGCGTACATCATACCCGGGTCAGTCATATGCTGATAACCCGTTTCCCGCCCACAGTACCAGACAGATGCAGAGAAAGTAGCCAACCTTCTACAGATCCCGCAGTACTTTGACCTGGATGTGTACAGTGCTGGGAGGATGGAGAAGGTACGCAGTTTCTCCAGCTGGATCTCTATTAATGCTAACGTTAGCTGATGGACTGAATTTGAATGTTCCAGCACTTGGACGCGTTGCTCAAGCAGATCAAGTTTGTGGTGGAGAAGCACACAGACATGGAGGTGCTGGAGGTCTGCAGTAAGACCTACAGCATCCTGTGCAGCGAGGACTACACCACCATGAACCGCGTGGACATCGGCCGCAGTCAGCTCATCGATGAACTAGCCGACCGCTTCAACCACTCGGTGGAGGAGCTGCTGCAGGCGGTGAGCGCTCTGTGGAGGTGACGGACAGATTTACGGACAGTGTTCCTGTGGCTCAGTGGTAGAGCATTGCGTTAGCAGTGCAAAAGGTTGTGGGTTCAATTCCCAGGGAACACACATACTGATAATAAGATGTATAGCCTGAATGCACTGTAAGTCGCTCTTGGATAAACGGTCTGCTAAATGCATAAATGTAAATTTAGAGAGCTTGTTTGTTACAGTATCACATTAATGACAAAATATATTGAGAAAGCACTTTAACAATGAGCAGACAGCTTTTTAAAAAGTTATTTAAAGGAATACTTAAACCCCAAAATGACATTAGCCATATAGCCTTATGCTGTTATTATTTATTTTTTCTTTTGTAGCATTGCATCTCTTTTCTAGGAGTTCATAATAACCAAGCTGTTAAGCTCCAAAAATGAGATGAAGCTGTTTGCTTTCTATTTGAAATATTATAAATGAAAGACTGTTTTATTAATTTTATTTTAGTTATTTATTTGTTATTGTTTTGCAGTCGTGAGTTGAATTGAACAACTATATCAGTGAATGAATGTTTGTTTGAGCTGATTCTTCTCAATCAGATGATTGATCAGTTTACAGATTGGACTAAACGATTAATTCACAAATTGAAACAATCTGGTTCTCAACATTCAAATTTCATCTTGTATGGCTTCAGAATACTTAAAGTATTTAAAAAAATTAACTAAGGAGTCTGTGGAAAAGATTACAGAAAAAAATATGTAAAGAATGTAAAAAATATTATAACTTAGAAGCTATATTTAATAATAAATAAATACATCTAACATGTATTAAATGTATGTGAATATATAAATACATTGCATACACCTATGTAAAATATAAATATTTTCTAATTAATATTTTACATATATTCATTATAATAATCTTTCTTGTCAATTTTGTGGCTTAACAGCTGTGTTTTGACTATCCTTTAAACATTTCAGTGCTTGAACATTTCAGAGCTTTATTCGTTGTTCCCTCTACTCTGAGGCTGTTATTAGTGAGATGTAGAGATTGTGCACAGTTATGTATGATTCATATAATTGTGCAGCCATCGCTGATTAAACATTTCTGAATGTCTGCCTCATTAACAGGGGAGAAGAGGCTGATGACGACGACATCTACAGCGTTCTCTCCACTCTCAAGAGACTCACGGCCTTTCACAAGTACGCTGCTGTTCTTGTTAAATCACTGCACATGCAAGTTATTTCTGACCACTTGGGAGTCATTGAGTGCTAATGAACAAGCAATGTGTCTGTGTCTCTCCTCTCCATCAGTGCTCATGACTTGACCAGATGGGATTTGTTTGGGAACTGCTACAGGTTGCTAAGGACGGGAATAGAGCAGGGCTCTATGCCAGAGCAGGTGTGTCTCATATGAGATGAGGGAATCTCATGAAGCCTATCAAGAACATGTCCAGGTCACATTCTCAACACAAAATTAAGGAAACCAAATAAGACATTATATCAAGAAAAAGATTTCTAACTTTTACTAATATTTAACTGCAAAATGCTGTGCTCGACCAATCAGAATCAAATATCCCCAGACAACAAAATAACACTTTCAACTTTTTTGATTTTGTACGTTTTGCAGACATTTTTGTGAGATTAAGCCAGTTATTGCAGATGTTTTCAGGTGACATGGCAACATTGATTTTGTGTAGATACTAAGTGTGTTTGATTGTGTTTTGTAGATAGCAGTGCAGGCTCTTCAGTGTTCTCATTACTCCATACTGTGGCAGCTTGTGAAGATCACAGAAGGAGCCCCATCCAAGGTATGTTAGGCATCTATTTAATGGTATTACTTCTTATTTAGCAGATGGATTTAATGCAATGCAATAAAGCAATAAGTCCCAAGAAACCGTGGTTTACAGTGAATTTATAACCGCTAAGGGGCGTTGTTAGGCGAACCCCGTTAGCTGTTATAAATTCACTGTAAAACACGGCTTCACGGAGCTTATTGCTTTTATAAAATGGTTATTTAATATTTGTTGGCAAGGTTTCACAAAATCAAACAGAGCAAATAAAATATTAATTATATTATTATTCCGCCAACAAAGTAGTTCCACAGAAACAGTTGTGGTTGCAACAAAGTGGTTGCCGAGCAACACACAGACGTAAACAAAAAGGTGTGTGTTCGTAGAGTAATTTACAACAGCTTCGAACGCAGCTCAACCAATCAGAATCAAGGACTGGAACTAGGGCTGCAACTGACGATTATTTTGATAATCGATTAGTTGGTCGATTATTATTTCGATTAATCGATTAATCGGATTAAATAAAATTATGTTATTGACAAAATACACACAATTCCACATTCTGCTCAATGTCCTTCAAACACACGGAATGCTATGAAAACATACAGTGCTTCATTTATTAAACCACCTGTCATAAAGGGAAAACAAATATTTTAGGAATCTGTCAAAAAAAATTAAATCTTAAAATGTTATTGTCATTTATTTGGGCAAATTACAAACAGAAACATCTAATTAGTATTTATAATAACAAAAATGGCCTCATAACAGCTTGCATTCTTGCTTGCATTGTTTATGTACTTTTTGACTGTAATTGGGTATCTGAAACAAAATTATAAAGTGCTCTGCCTTTCTGTCAAAGATAACAGCAATAATTATATTATAGCATTAGAAATAGCCTACTACTGTTACTAAAGAGCTTATGCATTTTGGAGGACTAACCAATACAGAAAGCTAAAACATGATTTTGGTAATCACCAATGCTGTTAGTTTAGAGCAGCAGTGGCACAAACCTTACATAATTTGTTAAAAACCTTACATAAATGTGTTTTAATAAATTTGTTAAGCATTGTATTTGTGAATATAGTTTAAATTAGGACTGAACGATTTTAGAAAATAATCTAATTGACCAATATTACGATTTAATATGCAATTTTTTTTAAAGCTCTTCATATTCATTATTAATCAAAGACATACAATAAATCAATGTATTGTGCAGTGTTGGGCACGTTACTTTAAAAAGGTAATTAGTTATATTACTAGTTACTTCTCACAAATACTAACCTAGTTACATCGTTATAAAAGAAACTAATTACCAGGGAAAGTAACTATTGTTACTTAAAAAAAGGTTAAAATATGTCAAATAACTTGGATGCCCCAATATTAAATATGTTAAATAAATGAAATGGTCACCAATAGAATAAATTATTATTATAAAACGTTACACTAATCTACACCATTTTAAAGTTTTTGTGGGACAATGTGAGAGACACCTATCAAATTCAATTAATTATTTCAGTCAAACAGTATAATATGATAGTATGATAATTTAGCATTATATAATGATAGAACTTTAGAATAACCATGTATGAATGCATATTTGTCATGTTGTCTGAACTTAGGACTGGTGGTGGTGCTTAATATATTGTTTGTCATTTAGTGTTTCTATAAAAAAGGGGGAAAAACCTACAAATAATACTGATAACATACCGCGAATTCTACTATTAATAACCATATAAAACGCACTAAGGATTATTGAGCTGCTGGGTTCATGAATATTAATCAGGTCGTCTGCATTCGCTCGAACTGATTCGCTGAAATCAAAACAGGGGCGATGATAGGTGAGCACCGGCCAATGAGATTACTGTTTGCGCATTAGCTCCGCCCACTACAGGAGAACCCGGCAACCCAGATATCGTTTACGCGTAGCTCGTCAATTCCGCATGTTATAAAAGACCCGCGGACACGAAAACAACCCGCGGCAAAATGCGGACTTGGCAACATAGCAGCGTGCCAACATGATGCTTTCTCTGAAGACCGCTTAGATGTGTTTGACTTGAAGCAGCGCAGCTAGACCGATCGGTGTGTGTCATCAAAGTACTGCGAGTGCTATAAGAGAGCGGACGTCTCCTAATGCTTTCTCTCGCCGTACTTGGATGTCATACAATCGTCATACATTACTCTTAAAAATTTAAATGATAATAAAGACACGGTGTGAGAGGAATGTTCTGCAGGAACTTTGATCACAGTCATGTTTTATTGTCATTTCTTTATCCTGTAAAAGGCGGTTATGGAGCATCTCATATTTATATTCAGACAATTACATGCTGTTATCCCTTTAAAGTTCCTACTCTCATAAAATATACACACTGCATGTTGACTTTTAAACCTTAAATTAACTTTCAACAACAGATCATTCAGTGCAATGGATATGTTTGCGGACGCAATGTACGGATATGTTTTGAGGACGCACACGCATCTGTCACAGCGCCTGACAGGGCAAGCATTAACTTAAAGCTCAAAATAAAGAATTATCATGCAAAATGGATCACGTACTTCTCCTGCAGCATCTCATTCTGTTTCCTCCACTATTTTGAGATGCATTTTGTCCATAGAAATAAGTTATTTAGAGCTGTAATTTGAGCAACCGGCTGAAGTTGGACGTGCACTGTGGGCGGACCCAACTAATCGATTATGAGAAACGTTGTCGATGATTTTCATAATCGATAATAATCGATTTTATCGATTCGTTGTTGCAGCCCTAACTGGAACTATCCATTTTATAACACTGCAGAGCTACATTTCATTATCAGCCGGCTGTTCATCGGCCCACTCAGCCTATATTGAATGTGAGCATAAGAGGGGTGTTCATTAACTGATTATTGCAACTTTCAACCAAAAAGCATAAATATTTTCTTGATTTCAGGACGATCTCCTAGCACTTCGCAGGGTTGTCAAATCTTTTTTAGCTGTGTGCCAGCAGTGTTTATCAAACGTCAACACGCCTGTTAAAGAGCAGGTGAGCTGCTTCATTTGTCCGTTCATTCAGGAAAGATGTGCCTGTGCAATAGTCATTCACGCTACGATTGTTTCACCTTCCCATCTCTTCCTCCAGGCGTTTATGCTGCTATGTGACCTGCTGATGATCTTCAGTCACCAGCTCACCACAGGGTCCAGGGAGGGTCTGCAACCTCTGGTCTTCAACCCAGACAGCAGCCTACAGAATGAGCTGCTCAACTTCATCCTAGACCATGTGTTTATAGACCAGGATGATGAGAATCAGAGCTTAGGTGAGCCTAGAGACAATATTAATGACATAAAATGTATGTTTAAGTTATGTTTACATTGAATTTACTGTCATTAACATTAAATAATGATTTCTGTTTGAAGACATTTGCAAATATGTGCATATACATAGTAAATGTTAAATCACTGTTTTGAATGTTTTGACGTGTTAAAGTTAGTGTTTTCATGTTTGTTACTCAGAGGGTGATGAGGAGGATGAAGCTAACAAGATTGAGGCCTTACACAAGAGGAGAAACCTCCTAGCTGCCTTCAGCAAGCTCATCATTTATGATATAGTAGACATGCCAGCCGCTGCAGACATTTTCAAACACTACATGAAGGTAAAATAACCAGTTATCAACTTATCTGATGTGCCCACTGTCATGAAAGAAACTAGTCATAAGAGATTGGCTGTGTCCAAACTGCATTTGAAATCAGGCAATGAGATCTAAGCACTTGTATTGCCAGAAACATTTTTAAATGCTTCTGGTAAATGTCAATGCTCTAAACTCATAGGGCCCTATTGCGCATGGTCTGAAGCCCATGGCACAGGTGCACTCAGGGCGTGTACGAGTCCACTTTTGTAAGTTTAGCAACGGTGGGTGCTCCAGGCGCATGGTCCAAAATGGTTTCCCAATCCCTTTAAAAGCCAGTTGCGCTTGCACCATGGCGGATTTGCTATTTACATGGTGGATTTTGCAAGAGCAAAGACTGAACGCGTCTCCAGAGATAAACGCGCCCCTTAATATAAATGCGCCCCTTAAAATAAATACTGCACCATTGACTTTTGACCAGGTTTTTTGTTGGTCAATGACACAATCGTTTTCAGTTGCCTCAAAGTAGCAACTTGCCAACAATGCGCCTGAACACACCTCATTTTCAGACCAGTACGCTCATGGGCGAACAGATGGGCGCAAGTGCATTTGCTATTTAAACAAAGTAGCATATAAAAATGATAACTGCGTCGGGCTGAAACAAGCAAAAAAAACATATTCCGGATGTATGATTGGGCCGAAAGTGAGTTATTGCAACTGATTAGTTTACCTCTCATTTGCGGAAAGTTGAACATTTCTTAGCCTTTTTTTTAATGCTCTCACTGCTTGTTCTGCTCCGTGTCAATCCCACAATCCCTCACCCAAACATGCCTCATCTTGCTCACTCAGTGGTAGTTGACATATATTTTATACTGTACTGCTATCTACAAAACATTTTCTATCTACATCTTACATTTTTATCACACTGCTGAACTTCTTGTAAACTATGTGTAGTACTACAACGATTATGGAGACATCATCAAGGAGACTCTAAGTAAGACCAGACAGACGGACAAGATCCTGTGTGCCAAGACACTCATCCTGAGCTTACAGCAGGTGAGACGACAGCATAAGATTCACATTATCATTTCAGATCTCGATCATTCTACTAATCCTGTTATTTTTCTGTTCTTCAGCTATTTAATGAGCTGATCCAGGATCAGGGGCCTAACTTGGACAGGACGTCTTCTCATGTGAGTGGTATTAAGGAATTGGCCCGTCGCTTTGCCCTCACCTTTGGCTTGGACCAGATCAAGACCAGAGAGGCTGTGGCCACGCTGCACAAGTAACTGCTCTTTAATATTTGAATTATTACTCAACAAGCACCAAATGGGCATCATCTTCGTTCTATCTCTCACAAATATGTTTGCTGTATTCAGAGATGGTATTGAGTTTGCCTTCAAGTATCAGAATCCTAAAGGACCAGAGTATCCCCCTCCAAATCTGGCCTTCTTGGAGGTTCTCTGTGAATTTTCCTCAAAGCTTCTTCGCCAAGACAAGAAAACAGTGTAAGTTAGTCTGAGGAGCACTTTGTTTTATTTAAGTGTTTTTTAGGCTCATGGACGTGAGCTTTGACTTGATTTAGTTTAAAGAGACACTGGCTGTACACTAAAACATTATGTAATCCTTCATTGTGCAAAATTCCTTTTCATTGAATGGATCCTTTGAGAACCTGAGCAGAAAGATTGCATTTTAATGTATAATGTATAAAACATTTATATACCTAACGAGTACAAATATATATACTCTGCCATTTAAAAGTTTGGGATCAGTAATGTTGTAATATTTTTTTTATGAAGTCTCTTATGCTCAAGTCTGTATTTCTTTGATGAAAATACAGAAAAAAACAGTAATATTGTGAAATATTATTGCAATTTGTAATATTAGTTACCTATTTTAATATACTTTCAAATATAATTTATTTCTGTGAGGCAGCGCTGAATTTTCCAAGACTAAATACTCAGATTTAAATAGTAGTGTATAATGTAACACACAATTTCTATTTTGAATAAACACTGTTCTTTTTAATTTTTTTATTTATTAAAGAATCCTGAAAAAGGTATCACAGGTAAAAAATATTAAGCAGCACAAATGTTTCCAACACGTGATGCTCAAAACTGGAGCAATGATGCTGAACATACAGATATGCTTCGAAGCAGGAATATATTATATTTTAAAGTATATTAAAATAGAAAACTGTTATTTTAAAATGCAATAATATTTCACTAAAAAATATTTTTGTTCTGTATTTTTTATCAAATAGATGCAGTTTTGATGAGCATAGGAAACATATCTTTACAAAAAACATAAAAAATCTTACTGATGCCTAACATTTGAACAGCAGTGTATATATTTACATGTTTAGGGATTATATTAATATAATTCTGTTGTTAAATAAAAATATGTTTGTATCTTTGTGTTCTCCCTTTGGCTCTCTCAGGCACTCGTATCTGGAAAAGTTCATGACTGAGCAGATGATGGAGAGGCGGGAAGACATCTGGCTGCCACTCATCTCCTACAGGAACTCTCTGCTGATGGGTGGAGATGAAGATCGCATGTCCATCACCAGCGGCAGCTGCAGCAGCAAAGCTGGATCTACACGGAGCAAGAAGGGCCGTCTACCCATGCACAAGAAACGCATCGAGGGTGAGGATGCCAGCAGATGTAATCATACTGATATGAGACGGGAGGCCTGTGGGTTGCTTCAGTTGACCGTGATGCCTAAAAGTAAGCAGTCATGGGCTGTTTTGTGTGTGGTCTCGTGGTTCTGCAGAGGAGAGTGTGGAGAGCTCTTGGATGATGAGGAATGACACCCTACAGACTCCCGGAGTTCTGCAGACACCCCAGCTCACCTCCACCGTGCTCCGAGAAAACCCTCGGCAAGCGGCTGAGCACCTCCCTGAGCAGAACTCTGAGCCCGGCTCTGAATCTGACTATGTTCATAAGTAAGTGAACTTAAAAACACAACATATCCAACAGTTTGTGAATACTTATGCCGCACGTCCATTTCTATTTAAAACCATTGGACATTAATAGAAAATTAATCCTACATTTTGGCTATACTGAATATTTTACATTTTAGTCGTTATGTCTGTAAATGCATACTTTCCTACTATATTGTATGCAAAAAAAAAAAACACCAAAAAAGCTGTATGTCTCTGGTAGGTCATGTGACACAGTGGATGATAGGGCTGGGAAAATAAATCAATGTATTGCGAAGCGAGAAATGATTGAGCATCGATTCTGAGATTTTCCGAATGCATTGCGATTCTTTTTCGAGTGGATTCTGAGCTTAGTTTTGAACAGCTGATGGCACTGCATGCTTTAGAAACCGCCGTACTCTGCCTGCTTCCAAATCCTTACACGCACTTGAACCTGAAATAATCATTCATAAAATTTGAAAAGGCTGAACCGAATTGCTTGGGTGTTCACTGTGGGCTGTTTACATTAATCCCGCGTCATAAAAGCATTCTGAGCCGAGGTGAAGTTACATGCCAAACGCACAAGCACTCTTGAGCACTCTTCTTCATGAGCATTTGAGTGTGCGGATGAAAACTAGTTTAGAGCGCCATCTTCTGTTAAAATCTAAGCTCAGAATCGATTCTAGAGAGAATCGCGATGCATTCGGAAGATCTACGAAACGATCCACGAATCCATTCTGCATCGATTTATCGTATTAGCCCTAGTGGATTTAGTCATTTCAGTCATATCACCCATATTCATACTATATAGCACACTTATTTTTAACTGTTGCAAAGTTTCCAAAATGTAGTTACCACTACCTCAGTATGTGATTTTAGCGACGCAACTGTTATTTTAGTATTATTTGTATACTATTAGTGTATTTACTTTAAATTTAGTAAAAAAAAATATTTAGTTTTTATCATTTATTATTTGCATTTTTTTTAAGTTAGTCATTTGAATACTTCAACATATTTATTTCAGTTGCCATGGCATCATTTCTTCAATTTGTAAAAATCTAATCTTCTATTTTATTTCAGATTTATTTCTATTAACACAATCTGTAACAGTAAGAACACTGGTTGTATTTTGTGAGCTAGTATGTGCAGAGTATGAAGTGTTTTTTCTCTCGGTCAGTCCTCAGATGCAGATGTCCTGGCTCGGCCAGCAGAAGATGGAGGACGTGAACAGGAAAGAACGCACAGCCATGAACTACATGAAGGCCCGTAGCGGAGGTGTACGACAGACTGTGTATGTGGAGAAGGAAATGTGGGATGTGTAACATGAGGACAGGCTGTAGTTAATCTTACTTTGATGTCTCTAATCTAGACGTGGTCTCATGGAGGATGATGCAGAGCCCATCTTTGAGGATGTCATGATGTCGTCACGAGGTCAGCTGGAAGACATGAGTGAGGAATTCGAGGACACCATGGTCATTGATCTGGTAATCAGTTGATGCTAGCAAATGAAAGTGTCTTTGAGTGCTTACGTAACTAAATATACTGTAGATAGAAATTCCAAATCACATGATCTTAAATCCTCTGCAGCCTCCTTCCAGGAACAGGCGGGAGAGAGCAGAGCTAAGACCAGACTTCTTTGACTCTGCAGCCATGATTGAGGATGAGTCGGTAAGAATGAATCGCCAAGGCTTTTACTTATTATATAAATATAGAATTACACTGACCTGCATCATATTTGCTGATTGAAATCCAATACTTGTTTCTTATTCATTTTGGGGTGCCAAGTCCAAATAAATAGTGTCGGTTTTGCCCTGTCACATCACACTTTCTCTTAAAATGTGCTTTTTGTAGCATTTTTGCCTTCGATAGATTAGAATTATGGCAAGTGACAGAAGAAAAAGCAAACATGACCCAAGCTACATACATGTCATGTTTTACTACATCCAAATAGTGACAGAAAATTCAATTTTGTGAAAAAAAGCTTATTTATAAACTTGTTCAAATACTCCATTTAATATCAAAGAACTTCACATGAATACATTTTCCACTCCCTTGCAGGTTGTAAGTTAAATTATGCATTTTGTAAACACAAAATTGTCATTAAAACGTTAGAAACGAAGTGCATTAAAGCTGATACATATAATTTGTAAAATCTTGTGTGTGTGTGTGTGTAAAAACTCTATGTGATGAAAGCTTTTATTAATATTTTTTAACCCAGCATCATCAAATTGGGTAATATTAGGCCTTTTTTGAAAACCAGCCAAGATATAGAGCTGTGTTAACAGTTGGCTTGCATTATTTCAAATAAATCCAAAATCACGATATGACTTCTGCGATTGTCAATATATGCAATGCTGATTTTAGAGTGAATCGCGGCACTGTGTTCTATGTCAAAGGAGCAGATCATGATCCAGTGTTTTTAGTGTTTCAGTTTGTGGTAAATGCTCCACATCAAGCACCATGAGTTTGGGTTGCTTTGGAAATGCAACGTCCCAGATTAAATTATTTTCTCAAATATATTATTAAATATAATAATTATTAGTGTGCAATCATATTGATATACAATCACAAATGCCAAATTGTGCAGCACTACAAGCATATCAAACCAGGAAATTTAATCAACCTTATTATCAACAAATGATCGCCTGTTATTTTCTCCCCAGGGTTTCACAATGCCCATGTTCTGAGGTGCCACAACAGATGGAAAAAGAGTGTTTAAAGTGATTAAAGGGCTGAAGAGACATTCACATAAGAGCGGAAGCACTGGTGTCCAGGTTCAGTGATTCTGGAGCAAACCCTCAACCATCATCTTTTATCAGAGGAGCTTTTATTCACCCAGAGATTATTTTAACAGATGCAGTCCAGTCATGTCACATATGGTCAAATTATCTGTCGAACGAGTTCTTTGTCAGCTCACTAGAATCGCACTGGATGGTACAAATGTATCATGTAAGAATGTATGGTCCTATATGTACATTTCTGTTTATCCATCCTACTATGTATATGCCCTGTACAGTTACATTATGAAGTCGCTTTTACTATCAGGTCAACGAACGGATTATTCCTACCAAAACAAGCAGTCGAACATGTTGGTCAATCAATCTAAATCAACACTCAGTCGTCGTAATTATCTTAAATGATGAAGGC
This sequence comes from Oxygymnocypris stewartii, assembly GCA_003573665.1. Classification (NCBI taxonomy): domain Eukaryota; kingdom Metazoa; phylum Chordata; class Actinopteri; order Cypriniformes; family Cyprinidae; genus Oxygymnocypris; species Oxygymnocypris stewartii. The sequence continues at coordinate 47,284 of QVTF01020854.1, read as the reverse complement.
AGGTGAGAAACGTTTGGTCAGTGTTAAAAATGCAGTTAATATCGTCAGAAAGCTAAAAATCTCTGACAGTTGTCCTGAAGGGGCATTACTCTACATATTGTGTATTTTGGCTTGCAGAAGCATTTGAATGGTCAGTATTTTATTTCCAGTAGATTTAGTTCTAATGAGGTGAGGTTTATTTGTGTGAAACGTCTACACGGCAGGGTTTTCGTCAGTTGCTTGTGTTCGGGTTAAACAGCAGAGACTGCTGTGCCGTGTATCGAGTCAGGCCCAGTCAAGTATTGCCTCCGTTTAAGTGCTTTATGGTCCTGTGCTATCTAAAAGTGAAATGTTAAACTGTCAACAACATGATCATCATTATTGTTCCCCACCCTGAGCCCCGGTTAGTTTTGCTAGTGTACCTGTAAATTGTACATTTTCAATATAAAATGATTTTCTTTTGTACAACCTAGAAATGATGTACCACTTTCCCTTTTAATGGAAAACTGTTCTAAAACTTTTCTTCAGTGAACTTATGGAAAACTCACTTTTTCAGAAAAAACTATTAAATGTGTAATCATGACCCGTGGGAGTGTTTTATTGATTTGAGAAAGTTGAAATAATGGCGTAATGCATACGAGTGGGAATAAGGCACAACAAACCAGTGGAAAAACGTGACATTCTCTCCAGTCTAACCACAGATATTGTCATAAAATGCTATAAAATTAGTGTTGAGATGAGATTTATAAGGGAATGTTAGCATGTTTTTTCCAGGGGTTGGTCTGTTTCTTGCTGGCGAGCACTTCAAGGTCTCTACAGATCCTCTTGCGTGTGGTCGAGGGCTGAATGATGTCATCCACAAAGCCTGTAAAATACATGCATTATCATCTAGCAATAATACACAATAGCAGCAGAAGCGAGCACACTTGTACTGCAGTGTGGGGTAAACATGTTGAGCAAGTGCTGTGAAGATCAATGTGTTTTGTGTCTGGTAACGCACCTCTGACAGCCGCGGGGAAGGGGTTGGCAAACTTCTGCACATATTCAGCTTCAGCCTCGGCTTGATTCTCCTTTCCTCTGAAGATGATTTGAACTGCACCCTTAAAAAATTACAATGTGTATTACTATATCGCACATCTCGGAAATATAAGGTTTCACACTTTCTGACCAATACATTTCTATGATTTGTCTAGCTATTGTGAACACAATAAATTTGGTTTAAAATTGTGTTTTTAATTTCCTTAACATTTTTAATCATTTACTATTAACTAAATTTAAGAATATTATATATGTTCAAAGGCTTAGGGTTGTTAAGCAGCCTCTCACCAAGGCTACAACATATATTTAAAATAACTTTTCTATTATATATTTTATAATGTAATTTATTCCTATGATCCTTCAGAAATCCTTGTAATATGGTAATTTACTTGGCATTCAAGAAATATTTCCTATTAACTATGAATATTGAAAACCGCTTTTGCTGCTTGATGCTGTATTTTTGTGGAAACTGATACACTACCTTACTTGATGATCAAAATTGACAGGAAAGACATTTGTTTCAAAATATATATTTTAAATGTACTTTCAAACAAACCTGAAAAAAAGTATCCAGGGGTCCACTAAATTGCAAAAAGCAGTGCAAACGTTTTCACCTTGGATTATAATAAATGTTTCTTGAGCACCAAATCAGCATATTAGAATGATTTCTGAAGGATCATGTGACAGTAACGATGCTGAAAACTCAGCTTTGCCATCACAAAAATATTACTTTTTTGAAATTATTCATATAGGTAAATAACAGTAATGTTGTAAAGTAATTAAAATTAATATTACTTTGGTTTCTTTTTTGATTAAATAAATGCAACCTTGGTGATAATCTTAATGACTCCAAATGTTTTTTTGTGTGTATTTATACATTAAAATATAAAATACATGGCTAATTCATCACTGGAAAATCAATGTCTGTCACTATTGGACACCTAGCAGAAATATTTATAGTTTGCACTTTAAACAGTCAACATGAGATATGATCGGTGCTATCCAAACTCCAAGTCAGCCGCACCTGTTACTCAACTCAATCCTCCAGTGTAGAAATTAAACGAGTAGAAGAACATTCTCAAGCAGTATAATCACCAACGAGAGCCAAGCATAGTGATCATTGCTGCAGTGTAAGTTACTGGACTAAAGCTAGTGTGCAGGAGCTCTCTGAACACTCGCGTATGTCTGCTACTTACAGGGACTCTTTTATTAGAGACTGCTGGAGCAAATGTATTTATATGGGATGGGACCAATTTTGATATCTTTATTTATTTAGCCATGTCACTAGTTTCAGCCCATTTTTCTTTAGGTTTACCTTTGCACCCATCACTGCGACCTCAGCACTTGGCCAGGCATAGTTGACGTCTCCTCTCAGATGCTTAGAACTCATCACATCATAAGCACCTCCGTAAGCCTGGAGATAGAACATACATAATTCAGCATACAAGACAGTTAGAACCATCCACACACACACACACTGATCATTCTGCCTCCTACCTTCCTGGTGATGACTGTAATTTTTGGAACGGTGGCTTCTGCAAAAGCATAGAGCAGTTTGGCTCCGTGTCTGATGATGCCGCCGTACTCCTGAGCTGTGCCTGTGGAAACAGAGCCTTCTCTCAGTGTCTTATTTAAAAAGGGAAACACATGCTGCTAATTCAGGATAAAATCAATTAGAAAAGTTAAGGTTAGGATGATGAATGTTTCTAGACACCTGGCAGGAATCCAGGCACATCCACAAATGTGATGATGGGAATGTTGAAGGCATCACAGAAACGAACAAAGCGAGCTCCTTTAACAGATGAATTTATGTCCAAACAGCCTGAAAACACAAGGAAATGACACATTAAAAACTACCGTGAAACATTTATGAAATAAATATGACATTGTATATATATCCATTACTGTTCAGAAGGTTGGGATACAATTGTTTTATGTTATTTAAAGAAGTCTCCTATACTTAGTGCGGTAATAAATACAGTAAAACACTAATATTGTGAAAATATATTCCAAGTAATTGTATTTTAACATGTAATTTATTTATGCGATGGCAAAGCAGAATTTTCAGCAGCCATTACTCCAGTCTTCAGTGTCACATGATCCTTTGGAAATCATTTTTATATGCAGATTTGGTGCTTAAGAAATATTTATCAATAATGAAAACAGTTGTGCTGCAGGATCCTTTGATACACAAAGTCTTTACTGTCCCTTTTGATATATTTAAGGTGTTCTTACTGAATGAAAACGATTAAAACAACAATGGTAAAGGACCTCAAACTGATGATAATATAATATAGAAATCACCCACCAGATGCCACTTTAGGCTGGTTTCCCACGATGCCAACTGTCCGACCATTCATCCTGGAAAATCCCACCACAATATTTTTGGCGTAGTTGGGCATAATCTCAAAGAATTCTCTCTCATCTACAATCTGTGAGAGTGAGATGACAATCATAAGAACCATGTGACCAGTTTTTACCCGACTATCTGAATCATTGGTTCACTAAAGCTGTACATACACCATGAACAATGTCCAGCATATCATAGGCCTTTGTGCTTTCAGAAGGAACAACAGTATCCAAACCAGGGACCAGCCGGTCACTGAGGAAAAGAAATTGACATGATTCCTCGTGACTGAAAACACTAGCCAAGATAATTTGACTGATACAGAAATATCTCTCACCGAGGATCATGGCACTCAGTGACCGGAGCTGGATCGGTGTTGCTCAGTGGGAGAAAGTTAAAAAAGTCTCGCAAGTTCAGAAGGGCATCAATGTCATTCTCAAAGGCCCGATGAGCAACGCCTAAAAGAAAGAAATTACGCGTGAGCCAAGGAAACATTCAGTCAGATTAGAGAACAAAACTTTAAATGCCAAACACTCACAAAACACATTCAGCTGTAAGAACAGGCTTAATAAATAGACCCACCTGACACAGTGGTGTGGGTTTTTGCTCCACCCAGCTCCTCCTGGGTAACATCCTCATTTGTTACAGACTTAACCACATCTGGGCCTGTGATAAAAAGATAGGAGGTGTCCTGCAAACACAGGCCATTTCATGAAAAACCAGTGTGACATCAGGGAACAAGAAACCTACATTTCATTTAGTATTCATTTATACCTTTTATTGACTTACCTTCACCATAAAAGTGAAGTCTGTCAGAGCAGGCGAGTACACAGCACCACCCGCACACGGGCCCATGATAAGAGAGATCTGAGGAACTACACCCGAGGCCGTCACATTCCGCTGAAGAACAAATAGCATTGTCCAGAGTTAGTCCTGGATTATATACACTACCAGTCAAATGTTTTTCAACAGTGAGATTTCTAATGTTTTGAAAGAATGTCTTCTGCTCACCAACCCTGCATTTATTTGATTACAGCAAAAGCAGTAATATTGTGAAATATTTTTTTACTATAAATAACTGCTTTCTATTTGAATATATCTTAAAATGTAATTTCTTCCTGTGATCAAAGCTGAATTTTCAGCATCATTACTCCAGTCTTCAGTGTCACATGATCCTTCAGAAATCATTATGTGCTGATTTACGGTTCATGAAACATTTTTAGTCAATATTTAAAACAGTTGAGTACATTTTTTCAGAATTCTTTGGTGAATAGAAATATTGGTATTTATCTGAAATACACAGTTTTTGTAACATTATACACTCTCAGGGGTTCTTAAAGTCTACATTCAAGGGTTCAAATCTGAATTGTCATAAGTGTCAAAGGTCCGGACCGGAACAATTGGTTATTACAAAACTTGTTTTTAAATAAAGATACATAACATGCATAAATCAACACAAATAAAAATAAATCAATAAAGTGCCCTTTGCATTCAAAATACATTAATAACAAGTGCAAAAGTGGCAAAACAATTCATTTAAGTGTCAGCATTAGAGGTCGACCGAGATGGGTTTTTCTAGCGATCAATGGCCAATATATGATGCCAATTTTTTTGGCCTATTTTCTCCCCTCCCCCCCTCATCTCACAGAAGGGAGTAGAGTAATTACTGATTGCAGGGCACAAGATGGTAGTAGTAGTAGTCTAATTCATAGTAATAATACATAGCTCAAAACTTTTCTAAAGCATTTTGTTAATGTTTGCAGACAGACGTCAGTGTTTCCCCAGACCTGCACATGAAAGTTCATTCTCTGCCAGCAGAAGGTGCTGCTGTAGCGCAGATATAATGGTTTAACGGCTGTAATCAAATATGCTCTGCGCTCAAACGCTACATTACAGGAAAGAAAGACTGAGAACAGTCAGTTATTTTCAAAGATACATTCATATAAAACCCCTGCGCTGCATTTGTATTTTGAAACGTGCAATGCTCATGTTTCAACGAAGTATAAGCCTTTTGGAAAATCTATATATTTGTGCCGGTCTGTTTGATATAGTGACGGGCTGCCATTAATAACTCAATATAACTCAAACTCTGAAAAACTTCTGTTCTGTTCGGGCACTGCTAGAAGTCAAAATAAAATGACTCATATTAGTGGTGAAATGTCACCCGATTACATCAAATGTTATAAGCTCACGAAGGAAAACGTTTGAATATCTCGCCTTCGGATTCATTTCGGAGTCGGACCATCTCCAAAAATAAATTAACAAATGATTTAAAAGTTTAACATGCATTTATCAAAGTAGGAAATATAATTAGTGCTCTTGAGATTTGAAATGGAGTCCGGATTGAATTCCAGACTTTGAGAAGCACTGCTCTATACCATTCAAAACATTGGAGTCAGTATATTTGGGGGGGATTATAGAAATGCATACTATTATTTAGCAAATATGCTAAAAATGCTTTAAACTGATCAAAGGTGAAGATAAAGACATGTATAATGTTACAAAATATTTCTAATTCAGATAAATACTGTTCTTCTGAACTTTCTATTCATCAAAGGAACCCGAAAAAATTCTACTCAGTTCAGTCTGGACAACTCTGTTCGAGTCAGAATATTGTAGAGGTCCTGAACTTTGTATTTGGCGGCAGGCTTCGCTCTGAAGGGTTCAGAAACTGAGCTTATCCACATGCAAACCTCCCTTTGAAATCGCAGGAATAAATTACATTTTAAAATATATTCAAATAGAAAACATTCATTTTGAATAGTAAAAATATTTTTACTGTACTTTTGATCAAATAAATGCAGTCTTGGTGAGGGGCTTTCAAAAACATAAAAAACAACCCCAAACGTTTGTTTGGTAATGTATATATCAAGCGGTGTTAAACCGTTCAGCTCACCAAGAAAATGTCAGCATATCCTGCGAGTGACTCGACGCCTTCCTGAATGCGGGCTCCACCGGAGTCATTGAGACCGATTACTGGAGCTCCCACCATCATTGCCTGGTCCATGATCTATCAGTTCAAATGCAGAAGTTGTGTGTGAAATCTCAAAATTTGTTATGTCTGTCTTTTAAACCAAATTATTTTAGTCAGGTCCAAAAACGCTCAGCAACCAACCTCACCTTGCAGATCTTCTGAGCGTGAGCTCCTGATAAACTGCCTCCAAACACTGTGAAGTCCTGAGAACAGAAGAGTATTTCACTCAGGAAAGCAGAACTGAGATATTAAAATGCTATATTACTGCAAACCCGATATTCGAAAGCTAGTATCATACCTGGCTGAAAACATACACCAGTCTGCCATTGATCCTTCCCTGTCCGGTCACTACGCTGTCTCCTGGGTACTGAACACACAGGTGCACGTAAGAGACAAGATCCATTTTACAAAATTACAGCAATTAGTGGACCCCGCTCTGTAAATGTGCCCCCTAGTGGGCCCCGGGTCCCAGTCCCCTGGTTCAGGATTACTTACATGCTTGACAGGAGGTTTAAACTATTATTTTTTTTATCTTTGAAACTGTCAAACTTAAAAAAAAAGCATTATTTTCATCGAAGGAGTTAGAAAACGCAATAGACACTGTTGCATCTGCACCCATTCGAGGGTTAAGACATTTAACGGTATTATTTCATATCTAATGTCATGCAAATGTAAATATTTATCTTTATGTAGTATGTATATTCTTTGAGCTGAGAGGTGGAGGTTTCATACCTTATTATGATCTGCTTCCATGCCAAAGTCCGAACAGCGATGCTCCACAAACATGTCATACTCCACAAACGAGTCCGGGTCCAGCAGGAGCTCCAGTCTCTCGCGCGCTGTCAGTTTACCCTGCGCCCAGGATTTCAGAGCTCTTCTCAGACTGTTGTGCTTTCACTCATGTCATGTCAGCTGCATTCATTCTCCAATAAGTTTTCATAACTTACCCTTTTGTGCTGTGCAGCTATCCTCAACTGTCCTCCTCCTGTAAGCGCTGCCTTTCGTTTCTTCTCGATTCTCTCCTGCACTGACAAATGGCTGACCGAATAGCATCTTGCATTTCGCAGAACTTTCGACTGGGTAAGTGCCCCAGTGTACGGAATCTGACCTACACTTTTAAAAGAACATTTCAGACCGTGTAATAGTCCCAGGCTACTTCGCATTAACGTGTAGGTCGCCATCACTGCAACACTAACTGAGGGCACAGAATTCTGCCAGAAAACCTGTCGGTGTCTTCAGCCAATCACAAACGAGTGCCTACATTTAACAGCCAATCACTACTCGGTTAGCGAAGTGGGCGTGAGTGAGTGAACCAATCACCGCAGAGATGTGTGTATTTAAGCGAACATGATAGATGTAGTCCATACTAATGTCAACCATGATAAACTACAGTTCCCAACAGTTAGAGTCAATAGTCATAATATATTTAAATACAAACATAGTGAGAGACGTAAAAGCAGAATAGACATCGACAGCCTAATTAACTAGATGTGTTCTTGTTTTTTTTTTACTAAATGTATTTCATTTAACGAGAGAATGTAATTATTTATCTCAGAGTGTAGCCTAGATTCAGCACAGAGCCTCTGCTCGCAGTGGCGTGTGTTTAATACAGTCAGACACTAGGGGGCAGTAATCACTGGAGGCCGCGTGTAATTCCAGGCGCTCATTTACGCTTGTTTGGTTTTGTTCCTCTCAGAGTCAGGATGCAGAATTAACAGAGGAATAATAAGCAACGAAACTGGCTCTTAGCATAGGATAATGTATGTAAATATTTTGTAGCGTAGCGAACTCAGTTGAACGCTGCATAACTTAAACGGGAGTTTGTCGCACTCGCTGAGGAGAGAAAAACACTTATTAACAACACGAAGAAAAGTGCAGATAATATTAGCTAGCTAGCGAACTAGCAACCAGGCGAATTGTTCAGTTAAACTTTTAAAACAACCGCTGTGGTGGACTATTTGAAGAATTGTGCTTTTTGTGTGACTCGTTTTTTTCTGTTTTTCCATTTCGTGTTTGTGGACCGTTTATACAGAGCTCGCGCCACCGAGAGTAACGTTACAGCTCGAGGCCTGCTGTGTCTCTCACTAAAATGCTGTTTATCGTCCAGTCCTTAGTGTCTGTGCGCTTTATCACAAAAGCTCTTTCTACTGAGGCATTTGGGATCTGACACGCATGGAAAGCAGACTAGTCTGTGCTATACAAAGCCTACACCAGCTTCTTATCACCGGACTGACCGTCTGGAGGATCTTCTCAATATCCTGCAAAGCTTTGACATGTTAACAAGCAGACGACTAAAAGCCGCTCATCTGCTCGCGAGTCATGTCAAATTACACTCTTTGCTTGAGGCGTTGGGTGAAGCCTGGTTGATTGTGTTCTCACGGTTATTGTGTTTTGGGGGTCTGAGCAAGACTCGCTGTCAGTAGCCGGTCTGCCCGCTTCTCTCGTCCTGTCGTTGACTGATCTCGCTGAGATGAACCCGGTGAACGCCACCGCGCTGTATGTGTCGGCGTGCCGCTCTCTCCTGCAGTGCGACCCGAAGGACCCGGAGACATACGGAGGGCTGTTCAACGTCCTGCCTTTCTTTAGAGACTCCCTATCCTGCTTGGTGTGTGGTAAGTGCTTTTATGTACGAGAGACCGTGCTGTGTTTCGAACGAATGTAGTCACGAAATATAATTTGCGTTAATAAAATAAATCTACACCCTTGTGCTATCTGTACAGCACAGCCTCGAGTGTCTTGCTGCTTTTATTAAATGTTTTATTACTTAGTAATGAAATATTGAGCACAGATTTTCTTTTTTAACGTAATCTTTTAAACAAATTGAGTTGCTACTAGTGCTGTCCAACGATTAATCGCATCCAAAATAAAGGTTTTTGTTTATATAAGATATATGTGTATATTTATTATGTATATAAATACACACACACACACACACACACATACATGTATATATTTAAGAAAAATTGTATGTTTATGTATAATATAAATTATGAATATAAATGTTAACATTTTCAAGATATATACTGTGTATATTTATATATATATATATATATATATATATATATATATATAATAAATATATAGAACACACACTTATATTGTGTAAACAAAAACTTTTATTTTAGATGCGATTAATCATTTGACAACCCTAGTTGCTACACAACATCAACAAAACAATCTTTACTTCGCAGTGATATGGCCCAATCTAATCTGTATCAACCAATCAGCATTCAGGACCGGTACTATCTGCCACAACAGTGCCCGCCCACTTTTCAACGGCTTTGGTACTGCTTAGTATTTTTCCTGTAATGGTAATATTAACAAACCTTAGTTTTACTTATGAATCAAGCCAACCAGCTATGAGGTAAATCACAACATTTGGTTTGAATTTTTTTTTTGAAAATCAGACTACAATACCATGAAGCATTGATATAGTGATTAAATAAAAACAATAGAAAATGTAAAACTGATTTAAAGATGATTATGTATTTAGGAACTATATTTTTTGAATAGTCATATTATGCTTACAAATATATTCAGAAGTTTGAGTGAATAGGGATAGTAGCACCCAGTAGGTCTGTCTTTAATGGTTTATAAGTTGTTAAAAGTTTATTTGTATGGAGAATATTTAATAGGATTTCTTTTTTTAACTTCCTAAACTTGACTGTTGCACTCTTTGGAACTAAATATAGTAAGATGTTATTTAGCTATGCATAATTTCTTTAAATTAATCTATTGTTTACATTTTATGTAGGGAATTTGCTTCAGGATCCAGTTGCTCCCACAAATTCCTCCTGCCAGCACTATGTTTGCAAGGGTTGTAAAGGCAAGAAAATGTTATTGAAGCCATCATGCAGCTGGTGTAAAGACTACGAGCAATTTGAGGAGAATAAACAGCTCCAGATTCTGATCGACTGCTACAGGAATATCTGCGAGTGTGTCTCGGTGTGCGTCACAACAGAGACGAGTGCCTCGGGGGTCAACGGTTACTCCGAGGTCATGAAGATGGTGGGGGAGGTGTTGGGGGTGAATCAGGAACAAGAAGACCTCAGTTCTGTCGAAGACACTTTGGATGTTTCTAATCTCAAAACAGAGACGGACTCCTCACAAAACTCTACTGATGTCGACTTGACTGACTCGTACAAACCCTCTGAGCAGATCCCAACTGAGCTGGAGACCCCTGAGTCTGTCACTGCAGACGGATCTCGGGAATCTGACTCAGAACTACACATTGGGACTGTCACTGTTAACGTAAAGTGCAAAGTTAGTCAAGAGGCAAGTGCCGAATCGGTGCAACTCAGTGCGGATAGCGCAAGCGACCAGGAGGACATTAAACCTGACATTAGGAGCAAGGAGGTGTCGTGGGGACAGGTTAAATCAACATCCGAGCCGTGTCAGAGCTTATTACTGTCCCAAACCAGCGGCGCCCTGGCGCCAGCACGCCCACCGCAACCTCAGACAGGCCTAACGTGCCTCGCCACACCCCACAGAAAAGTGCGCCTGAGCCGAAAGCGCTCTCGCTCTGAAAGCGACAGCGAGATGCTCAAACTTCTGCCCATCACCAGCCTCATCCAGGGGCCATCGGTAGCAGCCACAGCTCCGCCGAAAACAGCATTTCAACCGAAAGCGCCCTCCCCACCTGCTGTCACTAATGTAGGCGTTTTGAAGGTTAATAAGGCTGTGCTGGATTCAACTAAAAATATCCAGATAAACACAGACCTAGGTAATAAGAAAGTTCAGGCGAAGTCTAAAGTGGCCGTCCCGAAGGCAAAGGCCAAGGCTAAGGACAGGATGCTGTCAGCTAGCGTTTTAGCAGGACAACCAGTACAGCCCCCTAAAGTCGTATACAAAAAGACGCAAGAGAAAAAAGGATGCAAGTGTGGACGAGCCACCCAGAATCCAAGTGTTCTTACCTGCAGAGGTCAAAGATGCCCCTGCTACTCCAACCGTAAGGCCTGTTTGGACTGCATCTGCAGGGGCTGCCAGAACTCATACATGGCCAACGGGGAGAAGAAGCTGGAGGCTTTTGCCGTGCCCGAAAAAGCCCTGGAGCAAACCAGACTCACTCTCGGAATCAACCTCACCAGTATTTCTGTCAGAAACGCTAGCACGAATGCTGCGGGAGTTCTCAGCCTGTCCGCAGGCTCCCCGATGGCCTCGTTCCTCACGTCCAGCACCGACGAGGACCAGAGTTTTGAAGATGCTCTCGAGATGCATTTCGACTGTTGATAGCTGTCCTGCTACTGATCTCTCTCTCAGCCGTGGTCGATTCTCGGTTTATGTCGAACAGAAATTGTTTGCCAAAACTCTTGTCTGTAGTTTTCATGTCAATCACACACAAACACACACTGCTGTAATGGAAAGTTACTGTGAAGCTGAGTGTTATGGCATATTTCGTTTTTATTTTGAAGGAACTGTTCGCTTGTGTGTGGCCGTTTAATCCACAACGAACTTAGGATCTTATAAATGACTGTTGTTTTCTTTAAATATTCAATGACCCAAACCTTAAAATGAGTTTTACAGGAATTTGTCTGCTAAGTTTGTTGGGTAACACGTATAGCTCATAAACTGTCCCAAAGCAGTGATTAATGTGTTTACATTCTGTGGTGAAATAATTTTTAAATATATATATATATGAATATATTGCTTCTAAACATTCAGCGAGGGTAAAACTATATACAGCTATCTGTAATCCCGGTTAAACGTCTGATAAAGTCTCAATTTACTAATGGTGGAAAATGTAGCACTTAGTCCCAAAATTGTTAATGGGTGTAGACACCTGTCCTGGTTGCTTTAGTGGTCACTTCCTGAGTCACCTCTTGGGTGTCCCGCCAGGATATTGAGTTCCTTATATTTCTGAATGGAAAGTAGTGCCGTGTCACTTTTTATTCGTCATGTTCCAGCTTTGAACGAAAGACGTTTAAATTCAATGTTTGTTGATGGTTGTGTAAGGATGATGAAGCACAAATATGTCACACAAGCTGTTTCTCCAACTTTGAGAGTTGCTGATTCATTATATCCTCACTATTGTTCATTGTTAGTTCAGACTGAGCTGACTGTTTCATCAGTACAGTATACACAGATTTCTCAAACAAGTGAATGTAAGAGTGTTGCCTGAGAATGTATTCATGGCAGTGATGTTTTTAAAGCAATATGATAATGAAAATGATAGATCTTATAAACCCTTTCCCCACACAAAGTCATCATATTTGTTTTGATGCAAACTGTAAACGAGTATTTCAAGATATGTTCTTTGAATGTTTGCCTGAGCACCTTTTAGCACCCGTTCTTGCATCTTTACTCCGATCCTGATTAGTTGTTTGTCTTGAGGTTGTGTTGTGATTCCTGTTCTAGGGACCAAAACTAGAAATCTGTTGAGAAAGATCAGTGAACACATGTCTTATGTAATGAAGCAGGGTAGACCGTGCTTCATCCGTATCCTTAAATATGCTTGAAAACTCTTTTTTTAGTAGGGCTTTGACCAAATATTGAAAAGTCTTCTAGTTAAGTCTTGGATCTTAAGTGGGATATTGTGTTGTATTTTCAAATTGTATAGTTTGGTAGCGTTGTTTTGTTCCTCCCTTTGCTTTTCAACGGTCATTACTTGAACTCCGATTTTAGTTTCTTGATTTTTGAATTACTGGAGAACCTCTTCTTATTATTGCTGGTTTATTCACTGCCACATTGAAATAATGAAAATTGCAGAAAGCAACAAAAATAAATTATAGTTTTTTATTTCTTGTTTTTTAAAACTGTTGCGTCATGTGTGTGTGTTTTTTGTAATACAGCGCAAATATGATAAAAAGGCATTTAGTAGCTTTCTTACTCAGGCTAAACCACTAGAGGGCTACAGTGATACACTTAATAACTACTTAAAACATCAACATGTTAATTTTGAGCATAAGGGCAATTTTAGAATTTACATTTGGATGATTAGCTGAAAGATTGATCATTCTAGCACCACAATATTTGCATTTTGATACTTGATATATGTAGGAATTTACTTATCTAAAAAATGTAGAACTACACCATATTTGCTTCCAACTTTTGTCATAAAACACGATTGTGCTTATGAAAAGAACATAAACCAGTCAACCTAAAGGCTGGTGTTTTTAGTGCCATTTAAAAATGTGAGAAGATTTGAAAAGTAAAAAAAAAGGTATTTTCTAAAATAACTAGGCAGAGTATTTGCTAACTTTTATTGCAGCTTCAATACATGTTCCAACTTTATTCACAGTAGGATTATGATAATTAATTTCAGGTCTTTGAAGTGAAAGTCTAACACGATTGAAACGCATGGTGATATAAGTGTTAGTAATGACAAGCACAAAAACAGCTTTAGCATAACTTGAATCGACATGAATCTTACAAACATTGTAACTGCTGAATATAACATGTGCATATACTTGTGTGTGTTAATGGAGTCAGAACAGAGTATCAGTTCAAGAGAAATTCCTTTGTGGTTCTTCTAATTCCTCGTTTGGTTCTTAGTAAATTAGTTTAAAAAATACACAAATGTGTTAGTCATTATTCTAAATTCGTACAGTTCTTTTAAAATAGATTCTTTGCTCGATGTACAATATGAATCCTCTGTTGTGTTGCAAAAGATTGCATCACAATGTGTGAAATCCCTAATAGAAACCTACTATATATAACTACAAATGTTTGTCAAGCCAATCGATATAATTCTGCACTGCCCTTATTCCCACAGAGAAGTAGCAGGGCCAGAAAGCAAAGCTCACACAGCCATGAAAACCATCTTCGTAATGTTTGTTAGTAACAGAGACCCCTGCCAGCTCCAGCCTACGAGCATACATCATTCCATCATCCCTCAAAACATCATGCTCACCGGTCATAATATAAGCACGCGGCGCCATACGCAAAACCTCGTCCTCCGCCAGTAACGGAGCAGCTCTGGCATCCAGTAACGCTAGTGTATCCTTTAAGATACCTGGAGAGCCTGTCACCGGAAACACAGGCTTATAATGTTTTATCAGTCGTTTGGGGAGGAGAGTGGTCCAGTCCAACTTTGAATGGATCAAGGACATTAGGTTTTGGTCTTGGGCTGTGTGGTTGTTTATCATAAGGGAGTGCATAAGGTCAACGTCGGCACCTAGGTACTCCAACCAGAAACGGGCCATTAGCCTGCGATACAGGATGGGAACATTGTGGTTCTGCTGATAGGAAGCGGTGTTGAAGTCTAGCGCCTGAAGCACAGGGTAAACCAAGACCTGCAATTTGAATTTCACAGAAGTAGTGTTGTCTATTCCAATCTAGTGAGAGAAAGAGAGAAAATAATGTTGATTAGCTTACTAACTAACACTGGGTTAAGGCTCCAACAGTTAATTTAATTCAGAGGAACAGATCATGCAAAAACAATATCATATTTTAAAATATCCCAAGTCTTAAAACCCATATATAGCCCATCCCCCAAAAAAACAAATAATGCTTTGGGAAATCATAATAAAAATAAAACATCCTAAAATGTCAAAATTATGAAATGTAATGTCCAAGTTATGAGATAAAAATTCAAGATTAAAATACTACAGTGGGGGCCAAAATTATAAGAATATTAGTGTTTTCACCTGCTAAAAATTCTTTTTTTAATCGGTTATGTATTTTGCTTTTATGTGTCAGTAGGAAATATCAGTTTACATTTCCAAATATTCATTTTGCCATTAATTGTAATAATCTAGTGAGATTTTATTTTGAGTCTGATAACAGCCAGTGCTCCACACAGAGATCTGATCTCGTCATTATCTAGTCTGTCTGGAATGATGTGAAGAAACTGAACAAACCGAGACAAGAACGGTGGCAACGTCTCCAAGACGCTTCAAGAGACTGACCTGTAGAACTACAGTGCTGTTAAAAGTTTTATGCACTTGTGCAAAAATGCTGTCAAGTGAGGATGTTATCAAAAATAAAATGTAATAAATAGATTTTCTTTATCAATTAACTTCTATTTACTAAATAAAATCTACATTTGGTGTAAATATCCTTTGTGTTTAAAGCAGCTTTTGCCCTAGATGCACTTGCGCAAAGTTTTTCAGTCGTTCTACAGGTCAGTCTCTTGAAGCGTCTTGGAGACGTTGCCACCGTTCTTGTCTCAGTTTTTTCTGTTTCTTCACATCATTCCAGACAGACTAGATAATGACGAGATCAGATCTCTGTGTGGAGCACTGGCTGTTATCAGAATCCTTGTGGAAAAAAAATATCACTGTATTATTACAATGACAAAATGAATGTTTGGAAATGTAAACTAATATTTCCTACTGACACATAACAGCAAAAGATAGACATAACTGCCTTAAATACATTTTTAGCAGGTGAAAATACTGAGTGTACAAAGTGTTCTAATAAATTTGGCCACCATTGTATGTTGAAATTATGAGATGTAAAAAGTTAAATGTGATAAAAGGTTATAATTATGGCAAAAAGTCACTTTGAGATATAAAGTCATAATCATGACAATGTCGAAATTGAGTTAATGGAGCTTAATTATCCAGTCCCCATTCATTGTTTTTGCATAAAAAGTTAGTGCAGAACAATTCTTTAAAATTCCTTTTGTATTCCACAAAATAAATTAATATAGGTTTGGCACAACCTGAGGGTAAATCAGAGAGTAAATAATGACAGAAATTACTTTATTTTTTGGGGGGAGAACCATCTCTTTAACAGAAAATATGACATTAAAAGACATCTGATGACATGATTTTACATCATAAGGAATCAAAGTAATTGAGTAAATAAGCAGAAGTGTACCCGCTGAGCCACTGCGGCGGCCAGGTTTCCTCCAGCACTGTCTCCACACACTGCCACTCGCTCTGGATCGACCGAATACTTCGCCAGCACTTCTGGCCTCAGGAAATGCTTAGCGGCCCTCACACACTCGTCATACTGCACTGGGAAGTGCACATCAGGAGCCATGAGATAACTGCACATCAACACTCAGCATGACTGATCAAAACCACAGATGAATGATCTCTTCCCATTCCAATGAAAGTATATACTCACTCCACCGTCACAACCAATGCGTCCAGATCAGCTGCCATCTGTCTGCAGAGACTGTCATATGACCCCAATGCTGATGGCAGATAAAGCAGTCACATGAAAACACAGCTTTGCACGGAACCCATTGAATATAACCGCAGGATTCATCAAGAAATATATATAATGATTCATAAGGAAACCCTTGGACATACTTGGAGCGCCCAAGGCCCATCCTCCTCCATGGATGAACATAACTGATCTCCTCAGCTTTATGTCCTTTCCAGGAGGCTGGTATACACGTACTTGGACTCCATCAAACAGGATATCTTCAATCTGGATCTCTTGGTTTGTGATCGGCACCATAGTCTCAAAATTGACAATGGCCGAGTTGATCACGTGGACTCTATGACTCAAACCCAGTGAGTGAGCAACATCTCCCTACAAAACAACAGGGTCAGTAATGAGTGAACTGAACTAACCGTTCCCCTCATTATGGTTTCACAAGGAGAACGAATGCTAAGGCATTAACAAAGAGAGTAAAGTTCATGAAGACAGTGAATAGGGAACATTTCATCCTGCCCTTGGGTATTATTTATTGTGTTGGCAAGTTGGACAAAGTTCATCCGAACAGGCAAATCGAGGTCATTTAACATGTCTCTTCAAAAACAGATGGACTTCTATTAATAGCTAATAATGGATGTAGTCTATCAGGTTTTATGCTGTTTGTACAATGTAATTGTATTAGCTCTGGTTAGATTTTATGTACTAAGTGCAACAATCAAATAAGTTTAGCTTAAGTTTAATGACAAAACAAATTTAAACTTGTATTATTGTTATTTTGATTTAGTTAAAAAGACATATGACCTCCAAGTTAGGCAACATAGCCTGATATTTTAGTTTAGCATAGAATATAAAAGGTTTCCAGCCATTTAAAATCATCCTTTCTACAATTCACCTGTTGTACTGTTTAAAATGTGCCACTTACCATCATCACAACTCCCCGGAACGTGGCATCCAACACCATCAGTTTCCATGGTTCTGAGATTGTCCTAGGCAATGGGATGTAGATGTAATAGGCAACAGCTATTGCTAATAACAAGGTAATACCGCCAAGCAACTTCATCCTGAAGTGATGTCTCTCTTCTTTTCTCTCTGCAGCTATCAAGGGGTTAGACAATATGACATTGAGCAATTCTACAAAGCTTTTTTTTGAAGTTACTGCTACTTCCTGTGAATTTTCCTATATAATTCTGGGAAATGTAGTCTTTATTCTTTATTATTTGTACAGGATCACTGCATACTGTGCTTACATAGACAATAGTGTAAGTGTAATACCTTATTTAATGCACTTTCATTCTCACTAATGAGGTAATTTCAGTTCATTACATTCAACTGATTAGCAAATATTTTAGCCAGAATCTACAACATTATATAATGTCATGCTCCAATACAAACGTTGTATTTTGTAGGGTTTCAAGTCCAGGTAAGCATGACAAGTCAAAAAGCCAAAAGTTACAATTCAAAGATTTTGGCATCAGAGGACAACAGCAAACACAGCCAGCACGCCACATGGTTGAACACATTCAATTATTATTCTTCTACAGCTTTTATAGGTACCAACTTATTAACCCATAGTGCCCTCTTCTGGTGAATCAATAATACAAGAAAACAACATATTTTTAAAAGACTTGTTAAAAAATATTCTTAAAAGATTTATTTTTAATATTTCTTAAATAAATCTTGTTAAGACTACATTTTTTGTGTAAATGAGTAATATCAACCTGATGTTGATAACTACTCATTGACCTCAATAGTCATGCCAAATGTCCACCACTAGGGGTCCTTGTTGTTGTGAGAAAAACCCTCATATGACCACTTACATCTGAGGATTATAGAACACTAGTTCGGTTAGACATTTAATATGAACAAATATTAATAAACACTGCTGTGACAGGTCCCGGTTAGTCACACAATACATATAGCAGGGTATTTTACAAGATGAATAAATAGAAAACAAGTAGATAGAATAAATGTGACCCTCTCTGTGAAATCCAGGCTAGTCTCAAAATCTAATTATGAGATAATAAGCATCAATGTTTGATTTCTACCATTAATTTCCCTATGATTTCAATCTTTGACATAACTATATTCAGTCAATATTAAAGATATAAAGGTTACCTTTTCACAGAATGTTCTTTACCATATGAAGGATGTTTTTTTTGTAGAAAACAGCAAATCACAAAATAATGACTTTAGCTGGGTTTTCACAGAGAGGGCCACAAATAGAATAGAGAGTGGGTGCTATTGTTGAGGTGTAGATGGAAGAGATGTGTCTTTAGCTGTTTCTTTAAGATGATCGGATCCAGTTAGAGGGAACAGTTAAGGTAAAAGTATGGGAAAGTGATTTTATGCCTCTTTGGGATAGCACTATTCACTTGCAAAACGTAAGCTTCTGGAGGGAACATATATAAAATGATTTATAGGTAGGCTTAATAAATACACACACACACACACACTAATTTTGTGTAATTTAATCTACAATCAAGAAAATTTATTTTAATTGTATTAAAATATAATTGTTTCCAAGTAAATAAGTAAAAAGCCATACTGACCAATAGAGCAGCACTATTTATTAATTTACCATGATAAATAATATGGACAGCACAATGCTGATGCAGTAAATAGTAAACTAGTAGCAGTGTCTTGGTTAGAAAAGTGCTCTCAGAAGCGCATCTGATGTTGCATTTCATTACAGCTGACGAAATGGATTGTGTCACAAAAATGACATATTTAGCATATGCCAAGCGAGTAAGGTTTTTGTTGAGCTGAAAACCAGACAGGTTCTAATGGTAGGTTTGACGTTTACCATAATCTCTCCTCACCACAGTCCATGCATGCAGTGCATGTGCGCTGAGCTCTTCTGTCCAAACCATCCCTAGCCATTCAGGATTTTTATTACTTCTTTGCAGTAATTACTGTAATTGGAAAATGACTGTGGCTTGCTCAGCGAGGACTGCCAAGTCAGGGGAAAAGAGCAGCAAGGGTTTCTGCCATACACTGGGCACTTTGGTCTTCATAATTATTGTTTCTGCGTTATCTATCATCCCTCCTCTCTTATTATGAGACAATTGAGGCATGTAACTGCTTGCTTTTGTTAAACGACTTTGGTCAGAGTAGAATTGGAAATATCTGCTGAAGAGACGTCAAGGATGGATTGACATTTGAACCGAAGAATCCATTTCAAACTAAACTCAAAAAAGTTCTCAGTAGTCTACAGATAGCAGTGCTATAACTTTGAGACTAAGTTTCTTCGGGATCGCTAGAATATGGCTATTACTGAAAGTACTGTTAGCCTGTGGCCCGCATATCCATAATAAATCAAACATATTCTAAATGAAACCATCTGTGGTGTGAAAATGATTATAACGAGACCAAAATTATTTTGACTACAGGATTATATGAGGCTTTAAAGGACTAAAAAGCAGAATGATGCTAAACACATGCTCACTGGGTTTCAATGGTCCTCACACCACATACTATCAAAAACAAACACTGCTATATTTCTTTCTCAGAGACATTGTGTCACGTCCGTGATCATTCCTAAATCAGATGTCTAAAGAAAATCAGATTGGTTAAAAACTCAAAGGATCTGAGTGCTTACCTGCAACCTCTCAAACACAAAATGTCATGAGAAAGTTCAGCTGTTACACCTGGACATATTTCTTGTTTAAGGCCGTCTCATCACTAATGTTTCCTTTCAAGACGACACTTAATGGACATCATATCCCCCACAAATGATCACGGGAGTCACTTCTCTGAAGGTGTGGATACATACAATGACTAACATGAGGTTTACCCTGCTAGGAAAACCAGGTTAAAGTGGTCAAGCTGGTTTTGAACACGGAAACTGGTTAGACCAAGGGGTCTTATCAGCTTTGCCTAATTGGTTTACCAGCCTTAACCAAGTTGAGCTTGGCTAGATCTTGGTTATACCAGTTAATTATAATAAATAACAAACTAGAAGTGAAAATGTGCAGTCAAATGTGCATTATTTCTACCTGAACCAACCCTAAAAACAGGTTTTGTGACATATAACTGACATTTTCAGTCAAATTGATTACAGTGGTGTCCACAAATCTTAAACCTGAAAAACATAATGTAAAATCAATAAGAAATATTTCAGATTACGTTTTTACGGCCACTGAGAAGTTAAACTAACGTGACTCTGTACAGGCGGAAATATGTTTTTCCTTTTATGAAAGCTCAAGATGTTCTTTGGATCATCTCAAATCATGCAGGAGAACATAATCATCAGGTTTGACACAAACTCGAAGAGCTCATGTAGCACGAGTGCGGCTGTCAATTAAGCAAAAACCACATACTGAAAAAAAATCAGATACTGAGACATTGTGTAATTAATTTTTCACTAAAATGTTGCTGATAATACAATTTGTAATGGAAAACCAAAGTTTCAGTAAAAATTATTACTAGTATAGTGTAAGAGTTTTGGACCCCACTGTATTTTCAGCATTCTGCAATTTGTTCATTTTTGATATTTTTTAGGTTACCTGACAATAGTTTTTTATTTAGTACAGATGAATAGGCTGAAATGTTTCACTCCCTCAAGGTCATTTGTTCTCTTCACACATAATGGTAAATATATTATTCTCAGATACTAATTGAGTGAAAACTGACAGTGACATTATCTCGTTGTTTAGACATATGATATGAGTCAAGTAAACAAGCAGTAGAGATTATTTTCCCTAAATCTCCTCAGTGTTAGAGATCTTTTGAGTGGACATGAGGCTCCCCTGTTTGGACATCAGTTATGAGCACTGAGACCAGCAGAAGTGCTGGAGGGCTGGATGTTTTATGTTCCCAGTTCATGCCATTCCTGTCCTGTGTCCTGTTCTCAGACAGGGTTGCAGGGTTCCTGCTGGTGAAAGGTACAAGCAAGGGGACAGTGACCCTATCGGGCTCTTCTTTGGCTCCAAGATATGCTCAGTGTTGACAGGTTGATTGATGTGAATCTTGTGTTGTAGAGACACAGCATATTTTGAGAGGTTAGTGTCAGGATCACATAGACTGGAATGAGGAGACATGACCTCTTGATACACAGATATCTCACAATAAAACTTGCAGTAAAGCTATTGATAAGATTCAAATTAATACACAACTTTCCACTAATTAAATCACATTCAGAGGTTTGGAAATGATCTAGAGTAAGTTTGGCAACATGCATTTTTATTTTATTTATTACTTTAATTTTCTCAACAAAAATTTGCTAATTAAATACAAATTAGTTTTATTTTTAAAATACCTGCTGGATCTCAATACACTGATGTATCATAAAATTTGAAAGGGTTTTACACCCTTTTAGGGAGCAACACACCCAATTTCACATCAATGGAAAGAAACAACTGTAGAAAGACTCACACTTGCTTTATACGCGTTGATTATGGATATTGGCAAAGCCATGGAAGGCAAATCCAGGGAAACACCCATGAGAAGAGATATGAGACAACTAGAGAAAAAAACTCCCATAATTCCCTTCACATGGTGTTACTTGGATCAGTAACACTTGGCCCTCTGAACAGCTTGTTGAAAAAACAGGAGGCGTATTTCTCTATATGGGGCATCTTTTAAACACCCTGAGCGAGAGACTCAGATTGTTTTACTCACAATGACATCATCCCTCATCGTGTTCCTCTGGGCTGGAGTTTGCACCGCTGGCCCTAATCAGCAGAGAAACATTGGCCAACATTCATTCACTGCAGCTCCATCTGAGAGAAGAGAGAGGACAGATGAAGTCACAGAAAGTCCTTTAAAGTCCAAAGACTCCTTTGTCCAGGCCCTTACTGTGCTAATCCAAAACAGAGCGACTTTAATGAGTTTTTGAGATTAAAGTTCTTTGATACCCCTATCGGCAGCTTTGACTGAGAGTCACCGAGCTCATGTGTCCCAAGAGAAATGAAATTTTTAATCTGAGCTCAGATGATTACTCCTTTAGGCCCCACTGCTGTTTAAAGAAACAATTGACCCCCTAAATTAAAATTCTGTCATCGTTTACTTACTCCATGTCATTGCAAACCTGTATGACTTTCTTTCCTCTGTGAAAATCCAAACAAGATGTTTAGCATGATGTCTGAGCTGCTCTCTTATTAAAGTGATGGGGACCAGCTGTCAAACTCCAGAAAGGTCAAAATAAGCAGTGTGGAGAAGGTTACTTTGGAAATGAAATAGGTTAAAGATTACAAGTTACCCTATTTCAAATGTAACATGTAGTGTAACTATTTCAATTACTTTATTAATGTAACTAATTAGATTTGATTACTTTTGGATTACTTTTCTAGATGTTTAATGGATGTTTCAACTATTTCAAACACTTAAATCAGGCAGGGTAATTACAGCAGTACTCAACATTGATTACTGTCAGACTTTCAAAATCCTTCATCAGTTGAATTAAGATTATATTAATTTAATTTTATAGCACAGCCACCACAATGTCAGACTTTAACACCTCTTTTTACGTTGAGATCGTTCTGAGGTCAAATGCCTTTTTAAATCATAACAAGATATAGTTTAATAGCTATGATACTGTTTTTGAAATCAAATCTTTGCATTGCAAATAATATGCAAGGAAACATTGGCATCTAATGATGCCTGGGAAAAAATAATTAATCTTAAAAAATAAAGCATATACATGAACTCAATGTATACAGTTACATTCATTTTGTAATTCAATTTCATAGTTACTTCCCAATACTGAAAATAACATTATCATAAAAGTAGTCCATGCAATTCTTTTGCTATATAAGTCACATAATAGCTTTTTGTGATGATCAAACCAAAATGTTATTCATTATTCACAAATAAGGCTTGCTTGTAAGGTACGGAAACAAGCAGCTTGGACATTCTGCTAAATATCTTATTTTTGGAGTTCCACTGAAGAAAGAAAGTCCTGACAGTTTTAAAAGACACGACGGGGATGGGTAAATGATCACAATCATTTTAGCTAAACATTTAATGTGGGATTTGTAATGAATCATGACTGCATTTAATTGAAGACAGTACAGTGTTGATATCCAGATGGGCAGTTGTTTGGTCACTACACGCCGAAGCTAGTTTCCATAGCAGCAGAGTACACTGGATTCTGGTAATAATGTGCGGAAATGAAGGGATCATGCGGTTTTTGACTGAAAATGGATTAGAGCTGTAAATTCTGAAAATGAATTTCAAATCTTAGAATACCATGTTCTGTCATGGTTATGGATACTTGGCTCATTAAGGATGTGCAAAATCAATGTAGCCTACCTGCAACCTTCATTTAGCAGCTTCAGTTAGAAATGTCTAAACATATAAAGGAAGGAACAGAGCGCAGAGGATCAGTAATCCATGCATGACAGTGCCTTGCAAAATCTAAAAACATGCAGAAATAACCCTCAGGCATCCCAGCCAAGCCACGCTAACCTGCACCTGTCTTCTCATTCATATGTCACGATGAACTTGTACAAACAGGCAGAGTTGATTTATCCCATTCTCAGCTCAAACTAAAAGCCCAATATATGGAGAAACACATTGAAATGTGCTCATATTTTTCTTAAATATGTTTCACACATAGTATGTACATATACATCTATCTGTAGTCAGTTTCTAACTCACAATTATGATTTAGTATATCATGCTTTAGACTTAATTTTATAAATAAAGCAGAATGTCTGTTTTGAAGAACAGCTTTTGACTATATTATGGGGTATTCCATCTATTTACGTTGTGAATGCTCTGCATATCAAAGCCACTTGAGAGAATGAGTTCAGGGACTGGCTAATTAACAAATAAATAACATTATAAATAAGTAAATAATTGTCATTTTACGTGTGACATAAAGCTTACTTAAGAAAATGTTGGAAATATCGTCAATATTGTTTTTTATTTGCCAAACGACAACAGTTTTCTTCAAATCTGTGCCAGTTGCAGATCCCACAACAAAGAAGCCACCACTCACCATAGCTATATCATAAAAGATAATGGGGTCCAAAACAATACAGATCTCCCTGACTTTCACTCTATGAACAAAAAAAACATTTGAAAAAAATATTTTTTTGTGTTTGACAATATAAAGAAAGTCATACAGGTTTGGGGTGTTTTTTATTTTTTTGCCTTAAACTTTTATCCATTTCTTTGCGCTACAGTCAGCGAACTCAAGCAGCCTTCCTAAATTTCATTGTGGGCTTTGTTTTTGTTTTCTACCATAACCTTCACAATTCAATCAGAAAGACTTCTTGCAGAAAAGTTTCTTTCTTTCTTATGTTATGCCAAGGAAACATCAAATTGTCCACACAATAGAAGCTTTCCAGTGCACATCTGCTTCTATTTTAAAAGGTGCTTCACACACACACACACACACACAACACGAGAAGAGTTACAGCTTATAGCTGTTGTCGAAAATGTCTTACGTACACACACATACTAGTTGAATGTTTACAGCGATTACAGTGTCTATTTATTTCTTTGAATTTAACGGGACTTGAACTAGACTTTATGTATAGGTTAGCATGGAAGGATTTTAAAAACATGCCATTTCTGTCAGGACGGTCTGTTTTGCAAGTCAGAGAGGGTTAAGTGACAGGACATGAGGAGTGTGTGTAAGGTACACGATGCTCTTCCTCGCTCTTGGTCCTGTGCCAAGCGGTGCCACAGTTGAAGGAGTTGCACACAAAGGATTGTTTCATGGAAGTGAAGGTACGCTTATACAGTCATCCAGATCAGATTCTTGCAAATTCCACACTGACACTCCCCTCGGCAAGCTGCCCTTATTCCGCTCTAGATCTCCATGTTATCAAAGGGCTGATGGAAGAAGATACAGTGTACAACAGAGAAGATCTTTCACTTCAAAGCTGTTTTTGATGTCTTCTTGTTAAACATGACATATTGATGAAACGCTCCATCCAAATACGAACTACATGGGCTTAGACATTTCACCATCGGCACACAGTAACTGATTAGCATTAGAATTATGTGCCTGTTAATGCTATTAGAAACATCTTGACAGTCGTGTTGTTCATAAATGAACGGCTGTCTCAGGCTCTGACAGGATTCTAGCAGTTCGTTCTCTGCTATTGTTGTTATCTCCAAAGCAGGATCAGAGCGATAGAGGCGAGAGAAAAGAGTGATATTAGAGGGAGAGGACAGTGATAGTGGAAGTTGATGTAATGATAGTGTGGGCTGATAAAAATCAGACAGGAATCGTAAGAGAAATGGGCCACCAGCCAGGGGAGTGTTATGGTTTGATCCCTACTGTTGGTGCTTCAAAAGTCAGGTACTGTGATCCCTTAAGACATTCTCATTTCCAGTTTGCCTCTGGGATCGTAGTAGTAGCACTAGCCTTCACTTTGAACCTCCTGTGAGAAATGCATGACAATAATTTCATTGTACCAGGGCCTCACTCTTCTGGAGGGGAGAGGAGTGATGCAAGAGGAGGGAAGAGTGTTGCATTTTCCAGGTAGAATGGAGGCGCTGGTGGCGGCTGAGGGCTGAACAGCCAGCCTGCACGGTATTTATGGATGCTGGAGCAAGAATTAGCCTGGCTCAGAGCCTCGCACACATCACTGCACACATTCATCAACAGCCGAGAGAACGTCGCACCCATCCTTCAGCTGACAACCTTCAGCAATGCTAGATCTCAGCATCTCGCTTTGCCTTTTATTCAGTTATTCCCTTTTATTGCTTCTGCTTTTTCAGCCCACGGTCAATCTCCATTCAACTCTCAGTTTGCTTTAAACCTCTATTTATTTAGGTTTTTCTGCATGTTTTTAAGAGTATGTTCAAATAAATATCCAGTCCAAAGGGTGCTTCAAATGAAATTGCTTTATATCACTTCACCAGAAGTTGAACAGTTATTGCATACAAGCTGACTAACTTGAATGTGATCAAAGGCAGTATGCAAATTATGAAAAGAGGCTTCAAATATGTATTATTAATTTTCTTTTCTTAAACAAATGTACATTAGAGGTTTTGACAACCTCAGTTAACTTGAACTAAACTAAACTTGGTAACACTAGTTGCTTATTGGCATGCCTCTTAGTAACATATTAGCTGTTTATTAGCACTTATTAAGCACAAATTCAGCAAGAACATATTCTACATCCCTAAATCTACCTAATACCTGAACATAAAAACTACCTTACTAGTTTTGAGAATTGGACCTTAAAATAAAATGTGACCCTAAACTTTAGTTAAACAAAAGTAAGGGCCCTTTACCAACAAAGTCAACTTTAACAGTAACAGTGTTATGTCATCTGTCACTTTAAATGCTAGAGAGCTTAAACAGTGTGAATTCTGATTGACTAATTTTGTGTTTTATCATTTTATTTACTCAGTTTACATTTTTTGCCTCTTCTGATGCCACAGATTATCACATTATTATATCACAAAACATCTTTAAGATACTCAACGGTTAGAAAACTAGCTAGATATTGGCCTCTGTGTTTTCCGAAATTCTTTCCTCTTGAGAAAACTTTCTTCGTATTAGCCTTTCCACGCTGTACTAACCGTCTCGTGGGATTTGTTTAGTTAGCAGCTTATTTAATGGCTCACAGAAATACAAGGAGATGTGATTCATCAGTTGTAAATGATCCCGCTGAGGTTTGTTGGCTGAAGTATTGTCTGAGTTGCCAGTCCTCCTTTATAGAGCAGCAGCCCAAAACTGTAAGAGTTATGTGTTTGTATTCTCGTCCATAGTTCGGCTGCCACGCACTTTATTTCAAAGAGGTGTTTTAAAGACTTACATAAAAGAGGTTTGCATGTCTGTCTGTGGTCACTAGTTAGTGAACAGAAAAGCAGCCGAAGCCATTCTAGGTAAACCAAAAAAGGAGTCATGCTGGTACATCAACATAACCCACTTCCTGAACAAAAGCTGCTTTTCAGTTCATTTGTTGAAAAAAAAGAAACACTGCATAAGCTTACTCAGAAAAGCCATCAGTCAAACAAGGAAAGGTGTGAAACTGACAGAGAGTGTAGACAGCTAGTGTTGATACATGTGCTTAGTTGTTGATGCTATTTTCGAACATGTTATTATAGGACCCTTACATTTTGAGAGATAATCGTTATTTTCGGCTTACGACTCCGAGTGCCATAGCTATAACGTATTACATAAATGCCATTTGAAAAGGTCAAATAATTAAAAACTGTAGCCACATAAGGAATGTCTATGCTCAGCTAAGGGCCTTTCACACCAGAACTGGTACTGCGTCAGCATGATAGAATGAACACATCGCCCTGTGCCATTTCATGTCCAGCTGTGTGGGTGCCATTAGTCTCGACAGTAGCGCATTCTATTTCAGCCCCATGTTAACACGTCAGATCCTCAGCTTTTTATACTTGGGATTTGCAGGCAGTTCTGAAGCATGTTGTGCAAGTATAGGATACTGTCCACCTACGTGTCTGCCCAGAATTTCCAGTGTACCTCTCATAAGACCGATTCTATCATGCCAGAGGTTGAGAATTTTTTTTGAATTAATGTCAATGCTTTAATAATGATATTCAAAGCCAGACTGTGGTAATGCAAGAGAGAGCAATACTGAAATTTAAACACTGGTACTTCACTCAACATAATTTCTCATATGGAAAAGACTTTGTGTGTGTATGTGTGTCTCAGTTTCTGGTTTGTCTACCAGGGCTTGATGTGGCTGTGGCTTTCAGGGCCACCAAGGCATTGGATCAAGAGCCTTTGATTAGGCCTGTACTTTCTGGACTCGGCCGCTGGAAATACAGGCCACTGTCATCCTGCAGACTACTAAAGCAGACACTTAATAAGTTATTCTGTATCCAGTAGGCTTAAGTCACTGTTATTCTTGGCTCAGACAGAATGAGGTGTACTGTAGACCTTCTATGAACTTCCACCGTCTTTAATCAGTATTTTCATTTTTTTAAAGAAAAGATTTCAGAAACAAATGGAGTGAGAAATTATGTATCCGAAGTAGGTACAAGAAAAAAGTACAAGAGTTTGATGTGTCAGATTCACATATCTATCTGTGGGTCTCATTTAGTTTATTCTGAGTTTCAGCTTCTAAGAGGTGAGAAGAGACGTACACGTGTTTTACATATTAAACTCCAATAAAATTCATAGTGGAGTGCAAGAAAAACATACCTTGTATCACGTCCCTTCGTTAAGATGAGGTGTCTGTATCATCAAGAAGAGACAATATCTCTACAAGATGTCAAGACATCTCTACAAGATGTTGATTGGGTCTAATAAAATGCATGTGTGCATTTTCCGTTTTCTCTGCTGTGGGTATGAGCATGCATGGGTGAGTGCCACATGTAAAGCTGTCATTCTGAGTGTGAAGTTTGCACTGGCTCCGGAGAGTTTGGCAACACATGCAGTAAACACTAATTATAACATGCTTTCCTAGTTTAAACAAGCAGCAGTTTCTCTTGGCTCCTCTCTGCCCTGCCATTCCACTGCAACAGTTCTGCTTATCTTCTTTGGTTGTTTTTCATTCATTATTTACACTTGATAGAGTGGAACAACTATAACAACTGCCTTAATTGTGCTTCTCTGGGGCATGGATTTCAAGTCCTCCCTCACCTGACATCTAGTGACCTGAGAAGTTTTGTTTCACACCATTATCGAACTAGGAGTGTTTGAGTGTAGCAACAAAGCTGTGCTCATTAAAAGGCCATGAGAAGAAAGATCATGTTCATTAGTCATTCTGTGTGGATCGGAGAACATTTTACTCATACAGCTTTGAGGCAGAGCAGCGGGGTCATCTTTCATGGCTGGGGTCCAGCTCTCTGATGTTGATGCCTTCATGCTTCAGCGCTGACCCCTGACATGGAAGCACAATGGCTACTGTGTTTGTTTGCCAGTGGCCTGACTTTGACCATCTCTCAAAGTGAACAATGAAGAACGGGTAGCACACCAGATTCTTGACATTAAGTCCTCTTCCTGAGTGAACGAGCTCTTTACTTCCTTTCCGTCTCAGCAGCTGACTCCTCTGTCTTTCTTCATTCTCTTTCCCACCGGCCCCTCTGGGATTTAATTGAATCCTGATGGTGGCTTTGCTCCTCTCTGTGGCCCGGACAATTTTGATATATATTCCCCTCCCCTTGTTGATGTTCTGTTCAAGCTGTAGGCTGACTGCAGACGCAGAGCACAGACAGCTGTGACTAAAGGGGAGGGGCCAGAGTAATTCAGTGAGCAGATTTGGGACAGCAGAACAGTCCCAGAAAACAAACCAAGTCAATTGAAGTTTTGGCATGCATGTGTATGGGATGGGGGACAAATAAATCCATGCAGTTTGAGTAGCACCGCATACAGTAAATGCTATATTATGTGCAAGCATTGGAGGAAAAAAATTTTTTTTCTATATAGTGGTTGCGCTATATACATTTTCCCTCATCATTTCAAGTAAATTGAAGAGATTACCTTTTCAGCAGAAATTGCTGCTCTGGT
>QVTF01020854.1:0-12500 GCA_003573665.1 Oxygymnocypris stewartii | reverse complement strand
TGCTTGCTATCGACCAAAGTTCATTAAACTCCACATGAAGGGTAGAGCTGAACCACTGACCCTTACAATGACGCTTTTTTGGGGCACATCCTACAGTACATGTGTGTGGTCCTCCTGCACAGAAGTCTGTCCTTAGTTCCACAAGGCTGCTTGTATATAGACAAATATAATTTGAAGTGACACATCATAGATAACAATTGATCGCATTGGAATTGATTGTAAATATATACTTAAATATATACAAAAGTTTGAAATTATGATTTTTTTATCTTTTGAAAAGATGCTCACCAAAGCTGCACTTATTTGATAAAAAAAATATGGTAAAACCAATATTATTAGAGTTTAGAAGAACTGTTTTAACCAATGTAATATATTTTAAAATGTAATATTTTCCTGAGATGACGGCTATATTTTCAGTAGCCATTGCTCGTCTTCAGTGTCACATGAGCCATCAGAAATTATTTATTTATTTATTTCAAACTGTTTTAGTAGACTATACTAGGGCTGGTTCGATACCACTTTTTCAGAACCGATACCGATCCGATACCAAAAATTCGGAGTATCTGCCGATACCGATATCGATCCGATACCAGCACATTTTTTTAAATCAGTGTAGTATTTCTATATCTCAGTGTGTGTTGACCTGCTCATCACTCTTTTGTGTTTTACACACAATCTACTAAATATAGACAACTTTACTGTAAAGAAAAACAACAAATGAATGGATATGTAATTATAATCTATGACAAAATTACTTTTATAAACTAGGTTAGTGGATAATTCAGTAGCAAGTTACTCTAGAAAAATCATGAGTGCACAATAATTTTATAAAATCAAAAATTAGCAGGAAAAGACATTATTGGGGAACAAAGAAAGTGAATAAGTGTAGGACTAAATCTGGTAAAAAATATATATATTGCTCTGTATTGTTGTAAAATACATTCATTGAAAACAAGTAATATATTTATATAGAAATGTATATGCTGTAAAATTAAAATATTTTTTTTTTAAACGTACTGCACAGTAATGAGGCAGCACCATATAACAGATGAGACAAACAAGAAAGGCTATTAATAATCTTTCACTGTGCAAAAATATTATAATACGAAAGACTCCAATACAGAGTGGCATTAAGCACTTATGCGCATCCCGTGCGCAGAATGATGCGCTTGAAGCAATACTGAGTCACAGCGTGCAGGCGCAGCGCTCCGGAGTCCGCATAAAGAAGTTCAAAGCACAAAGGAAAGAGATATTAATGCGTAGTGTATTAAATCTGTGCGACAGTTTATTGAGCCTTTTCTTTTAACCATTTTAAATGTGCTTGTGAAGAACCCTTCATAGAGCTCTCTACAACAGTGTTGTGATCTAACAGACACACTCTAGCTAGATAAAATCCTTTTATGTGAAACCATTGAACTTTATTTACAGATCAAGTATAATAGGAACAGTGGAGGGAGTTGTATCGTCTTGACTCTAGTAACCGAACGCGGCACGAAGTTTGAAAGCTAAATGGAGGATGAAGGACAGCTGCAGTGGAGAGAAGTGTTTTATTTATTAATTTTTTTGTCACATACACAATTCTACAGAGTTTAACCAGCAGTGAAATGTGTTCTCTGCATCTAACCCATCCAAGTGCGCACACACTTGGCGCCCGGGGAGCAGTTGGGGGTTCGGTGCCTTGCTCAAGGGTCTCACCTCAGTCGTGGACCATTCCTGCCGGAGCGGAGATTCGAACCCACAACCTCGGGTTACAAGTCCAACGCTCTATCAACTAGGCCACGGCTGCCCCCAAAAATGTTTATGTGACTTGACTTAAATATTCATCTGTACCTCACATTAAATGATGTAACGGTTTCAGAACACTTGAAATATAGTGCACGAAAACTTTATGCTGTTTTATAATGTGTTTGTTGGGCTTAACTATAACACAATATTAGCTATGCAGAATATCGAATTTGGATCGGTCTCGTCAGACCGATACCCCGATCCAGCCGAAAATGGCAGTATCGAAGCAATACCAATCCTGAATATCGGATTGGCGCACCCCTAGAATATACTACAGGGGATTTAGTTTTTGTTTCAGAAACAGACTATGTATTGTGACTAATGATGTTTATAACATTGTTCGAAGGGTTTGAAATGGACCCTGTCAGTGATCTTTTGCAGTGCATGCTAGGCAAGTATGCAGAATTATACTTACTTGTGAAGGCTTGCACGTAGCAATTTTCGAGGCATGCAATTATCTTGCTTGCATAGTCAATCTGCTTCCTCTCGTTTTTGCTTTTAGTAAAGCAATGCAAACCTTGTAATTTTTAGAAACATTCACTGGGCCGTACAGTCTATTTCTGGGTTTACTACTTGCATTTATGCACTTTGTTTAAGAGCTCAAATTAGGCAAGGTTTTAAGTAGAGGGAGGTTAGGACTGTTAGATCTGTGAAGGTCTTGTTGGATGTAATCAGCTTCAGTCACAGTGTGCCTCGGAAGTACACTGTCACTATACGCTTGCATGCTGTAGGTATAAATGGTTGTCCCATCATGTAAGACAGGAAGTGACAGCTGGACCTAAGTGACTTTCATGGAGGTCACACCTGGACAAGATCCTCAGGACGAGCAGACAGCACTGACCATCCCACGAACCCCTCAAACGTCCAGACATAGTCTGTCTGCTCTTACCACAAAAGGAGAGCACCAATACTTCAACAGGGGCCAAATTATTTGGTGTTGATTGCATGTCTGTTTTTGATGTATTTTTTTGTTTTTGGCTTTTTCCAACAACAGCAATATTTAGATGCATTATTTTAGTTATTTTTTCATTATTAAAAGGTGACATTGCTCATATTGCTCATTCATTATCTTTCCAACTGCTTTCATAAACCACTGCATACCCACTCCATTATCAGCATGACATCTGTAATGACATGTTAGGATTACAACACAGCTTGTGTTTATAAACCAAAATGGCTTGGTAAGCACAGCATGTTTGCATCAATGAAAGACACCGTGTCAGGTTCGTCTCTTCTGTGAGCTTCTCTCTGCATAAACCCCTCATTGTATTTGCATTGTGTGCTAATTAAAATGGATCACCTCTGGAAGGTTTATGTCGATAATGGACACAATTTCAAGTGCAGCATTAAGAAAACCCTCAGGCAACTAGTCAAGTAGTCAAGACTCATCATTTGCTCTCTTCACCTGTTTACTTCCATTCAGAGCGTTAGTTTTCCATGCCACAGCCATTAGAGACTGTATTCAGAAAATGAGCGTTCCTCCAGGGGACGGCTTCCCAAGAAAGCTCCTGATTCTGAATATAGTTCAATTTAGATGCGAAAAAGCTCTAGCTGTGTGAGGCCCTGCTCCATTTGCTGTTATTTCCATACAGCACAGACAAAACACTGCTGTCTGTGCCCTGAATAAAACTAGCGGCTCGTGACTCGAGTGTGTGCGTGGCACAGACTCGCTGCTATTGGAGATCTGAATCTTGCGGAATGAGATGTGACAGCTTTCTGGTGATGCCCGGTGAAATTGGGGGGTTATGATCAAAATCTTTTGGAAACCATAACAACTGATCTTAGCTAGGCTCAAACATTATAGCAGTTTCTGTTGAGATCTGGGCATTTGTAGTGTGGAATCTAGGTAGAGTGTGGCAGACGGGGATTTGGGAATGTATTCCCTGGTGTAAAGGGAGTGTTTCTCAGGGTCAAGGTCCTTTTCCCACAGTTCTTTATAGACTTGTGTCTTTTCACAGATGCATGTGGTGCCATGCAGAAGAGAGAAAAATGCTGGTTAAGTTTGTGTACTGGTTGTTTAGAGGGCAGAGTGTTTAGATTGGAGTTTGTCCATCATTCCGGCTTCTGCAAGGGAGGCTGAAAGGCCTTCTTGAGAAAATGCACAGTTCGATGTGATCGTCAATGAATCATGTTTTACACACATTGTGTGATGATAGTACCAGTGATAGTAACCACACAATACAGAAGTAAACAACACATTTTACACAAGTCCATGTAGTGTATTTTCTTTCTTTTTTTGGGGGGCCTGCACTCTTGAAATCCTATTAGCCAAGTCTCAAGCTGTGTTACAACAATATGATCTATTAATTCTTTATGGCTTTTTAGGATGTACTCACTTAAGTTTTTTTGGCACATGCACATTCCTTAGCTGCTTTTGTGGGATGTGGAAACTCCCGCTCATCACTCATATTGGGCCTTATCTATTCAATCTGATGTGGTTTGGAAAGTGTGAGTGCAGAGTTTCACTGCAAGCATTCTGATTGCATGGCAGGTGAGGAAGAAATGTGCTCCCTGCAACTTATTTAAAGCTCAGGCATTGCCATAGTAACTGCTTATCTGTTCTAACCCAGCGAACATCTATAAGTGGAGAGCAGTTTTCCTGTGATTCACATGATCCTTTTGAGGTAATGCAGAATGCTCAAGAGGTGTGAGGAACCTGAAATGCGAAAGGGCATGGTGCAGGTTTACGTGCAGCTAATAAAGAGGTGTGTCTGTCATATACTGAGCGGAGGCTTTCATGAACTGTAATAGATATAATCTGAGCTGGTGAATGATCCATCTATTTGGTGCTGCAGAATTTTATGACTAATGACAGTCTGTCTAGATTACTAGTTAGCTTGATTGCTGTAATGTACAAATCAGTACAAGGCTAAGCTCCTGTCTCTTGGGAACATTTAGGCTGGTTTAGTAAGTTGCTGACATAACTAATTATTTTAGCTCTGCTGCAAAATCAAGCCATCATGGGTGCACACCTGACACGAAGCCTGTGCCAAAAGTAGGCCTCCTAAAATAACTTTGAACCAAATTTAAAGGCAGCATTGCATATATTCTTCATGAAGTCATAGAGGTAAGCTGAGTATAAAATAAATCTAAGGCTGCATCAGAAATTGCTTACTTCTCTACTATACAGGTACATCTAAAAAAAATTGAATATGGTGAAAAAGTTCCATATTCCATTTTTTCTTGTAACTTATTTCAAAAAGTGAAACTTTTGCTTGAACACAGAAGGCTCGGTAAGGCAGCTAACACTTGGAGAGTGCTAAACGCAGGACCTGACTCTGAGCTAGACATGAACACAGAAGGCTCGGTAAGGCAGCTAAC
Organism: Oxygymnocypris stewartii; assembly: GCA_003573665.1. Taxonomy (NCBI): domain Eukaryota; kingdom Metazoa; phylum Chordata; class Actinopteri; order Cypriniformes; family Cyprinidae; genus Oxygymnocypris; species Oxygymnocypris stewartii. The sequence continues at coordinate 7,394 of QVTF01020854.1, read as the reverse complement.
ACTTGGAGAGTGCTAAACGCAGGACCAGACTCTGAGCTAGACATGAATACAGAAGGCTCGGTAAGGGAACTAACACTTGGAGAGTGCTAAACGCAGGACCTGACTCGGAGCTAGACATGAACACAGAAGGCTCGGTAAGGCAGCTAACACTTGGAGAGTGCTAAACGCAGGACCTGACTCGGAGCTAGACATGAACACAGAAGGCTCGGTAAGGCAGCTAACACTTGGAGAGTGCTAAACGCAGGACCTGACTCTGAGCTAGACATGAACACAGAAGGCTCGGTAAGGCAGCTAACACTTGGAGAGTGCTAAACGCAGGACCTGACTCGGAGCTAGACATGAACACAGAAGGCTCGGTAAGGCAGCTAACACTTGGAGAGTGCTAAACGCAGGACCTGACTCTGAGCTAGACATGAACACAGAAGGCTCGGTAAGGCAGCTAACACTTGGAGAGTGCTATATGCAGAACAATACTTGACGATGACAGAGAGGAAGTCCAAGGCTTATAAAGCATGTGTGATTGTGTGATCAGCTGTGTACTCAGTGAAATCAGCTGTGTGTCGTCAGTGCAGTGGATGATGGGAATTGTAGTCCGATGGTGAAGTGAACAGTAATGTGTAGTGCAAGTGTATGTGGTAAGTGTGGTAAGGAACTATCATGTGCTGTAATGTAAGGGGCAACCGCTAGCTAGCGGCTAATGTCCATTTTGTGGCTCCGTAGAACGCGTTATTTGTTTTCCGTGCCTTTCTGCATACGCATTCACACTTCGGGCACACCCCTAACCCCGCCCATCAATGTCATTTTCCATCCCGATGTTTCACTTTAGACATCGTCCGATGCCAATTTTGTAGACATCGCCCCACCCCAATTTTGTGTATATTTCTGATAGGCAAAAGTGTTAGGTCTGTAAAGCAATATATTGTGAGAGGGCCGTGTGTTACCGCATCACAAACGACTCAAGATAATAAACCACAAAGTTAACAAAACTATGTATTCCACTGTGCTGAGCAAAAGCGCTTCTCTGCTGTCTTTACGTGCTATCGGAAACGTCCTATTTCCCACTTATGTTGAATGTTTTTAGTTTTAGTCGAATGAATTCAGAACCAATGAGCAACGGACTTTCAAAATAATAATAGTAAAAACTGCATTAATGCGCAAAATAATAATTGTCGGCGCTAATCAATTAATGCGTTAACGTGATAATAATGCGTTAACTTGCCCAGTCCTACGATATTCATAAGAGTAAAGCAACGTATCTGATGTAGACAGGTCACATGAACTACGACAAATTTAGTACATCCAGATTACATTTATACTATACTATACTATACTGAAGTGCCGCTGTCCTGTAGAGTTTAGCTCCAACCCTAATCAAACACACCTGAACAAGCTAATCATGGTCTTCAGAATTACTAGGGTTACAGGCAGGTGAGGTTTTTTTCAGGGTTGGAGCTAAACTCTGCAGGACATCGGCACTCCAGGACCGACGTTGCCTACCCCTGCTATAGAACATGCTTTCTTAATGGTTGTGAAGTACTTAACTGTTTAAAAGGGGACTTCTCAAAGAGTATGACATTTTGGACCAGCCATTTGTAGTGGTGTCTCAAACCATGGTGGACATTGTCGAGTACACTTGTTCAATCCCATAATGCACTGCAATAACAAATAAATGACAGATGTACACTCAACGGTAAGTCTCAAAAGAATACTTACGTACAGAATGAATGAATTACTGCATCTCATCAGAAGATAGCATCCGCAGGCCTTCTGCCACACCTTGAATGTGCTCACTCTTTTAGCCTTTTTTGTTCAGTTGTTTCAAGTGTATTACGTTAGTAGAGTAATGCAGAGAGGAGTGAATGAGGTTATAAGGAGAGATTTCTGATACAGCCTAAGATGGCAGAATAGCAAATTAACATTCTAGTTGAAAATGTTTTTTATCCAATATTTGTGTGTTCTATGTGTTTTTATGCTTATGGCATCACACAGATTCCAGAAAAGAATATGCTTTTTGACTGACAGGTTGGTAATTAACTTAGGAACATGTTTATACAGAAATTTCAAACAGAATAAACATAATGGAATCAGTATTGTCTTATCTTGTCTTTTGTGATGGTACAGGTTACTCAATAGTCAATCAGACAGTGGAGATCATTGTTTTGCCAGTGTAGTTCAGAGCTGTATTATCCCTCATGCTGCAATCAACATGCACAGTGAGGTGTGTGGCCATTTCCACAATGCCATGCCACTAACTCACGTTTGATGCTAATGACAAAACTGTCCTTTTGAAACTCAGAAATGTGTATTACTTTCATTGACTTCCACTGTAATTTAATCATCAGCCTGGTTTCGTTCTAAAACAATACCAAACTAGGGCTTGTGGCGTGTTTACAGGTTTCCCAGTGACAGGTCTTTCTCATAAAGGCTACATTATGCACATTTCTGGAGCGGAGCCCATTGCCTGAGCTCCTTCACACTCACAGCGGGATTGTGTTTCCTCGGGGCAGCTCTGGTGTCATTGCACAGGCCTGTAGCATGTGGAATTCAGCAGGATGAGTAAATGTCCGTGTGCCGAGCGGCCAATCACTGTCCACAGCTCTAACACTGTGCTCTTTGTGTGCTGTACTCGGGCATGGAGGCAAAGACATTCTTCCAGTGCCAGGAGCGCTGCAAGAGTTCCACTGGAAAATTAGAAAGGAAGGAGGGCAAAAACTGAGAGAGAACGAGAACAAAGATATTGTGTGGCTTTAGCTACATGCCTCTCTTATGCTCTTCTTGAATGGCAGAGAACCTTGTAGTTTTTTATTATACGGCTGTGTGTTAAATCTTTATGGGAGGCGTTGCCTCTAACAGTGGGATTCATTCTCCTCTGGCACAACCCTGTTGTGGGTAGGATGCTAAATTGGGATTTTTGAACTTTACATTGACAACGAGAACTGATAGAATGGCAGTAAATGTTTCTTTCTTTTTATGTTATGGAAAAAGCTGCTCTAGGGTGAGTCCATGTGAACAGCAAGCATGTGGAATAGTAATATCAGAGGTTTTGCCGCCCCATTTCCTTGTTTATTTTCTTTCTGAGCGTCACCACCAGCAAAGAACACAATGACCGGTGGACCTAAGCTATTTAGCACATGCAGAGGTTGCAGGGTTATTGTAGTTAACTGAAACTAAAACCATTACAAATTCAACTTTAAATAAAATAAAAAGTCACTTAAAATAAATGACAAAATTAAACTTTTTAAAATTGTTATTCACCAAGGTGCCAAGATAACTTTTCTGTTTTCATTAATTTAACTAAAGCCTTCTACACACTGCACGATTTTAGCAATCCTATAAGATTATTGCATATCACACTGATATCAAATGAAACTTGGGTACGACATGCATGTGCACTGTACGATGATACACCTATTACATGATACACCGTGCTACAACGCACGGTACTATAGAAGAATAAAACGTCATTAGTGGTAAACAAAAACAGCATGCGGAATCATACTTTGGCAGTTGGTGTTTTTATGTGTGCTGAAAAAGTGGAAGCGGCGAAAGAGGAAGGTATACGAGCTTAAGATAAGCAGTTTTATGTTTTAGCTCCATGTTGTGTTGATTTCATGTCATATTTTTATTGGCTGGTCAGTAAACGTGGGTCGTTACAGCAAACACACTGTTTGATGAGCATGCTGAATTTCTGAAACTGTCAGAAAATTATCATCTTTGGTTGCAAGACCGTATCAATGGCCGTCTTTGAACCTCTCTCACTGTACGATATAGAACCTACCGTTTAGGAGCCACGGTTACAGAAATTGGCTAAAACATTTCACAATGTCAATTTTTAATTTGGGACAGCCGAAATTTGGGCAGTGTGTCTCAGAGTTAACACTTAAAATGGAAAATATTTAAAAGATATCAAAAGATTAATAAAAACTACAATAAAATCAATAGAATGATGCTAAAAAACACTAGTTTGTTTGCTGCTTCTGTAGAGTATGACCTCCTCCTATCATCTCGTTGGCCACAATACTTTATATAATGCTTGGACTGGAAGGAAACAAAACCTGATAGGATTCCTAAATCATTTGTTGTTTTTTCAGTCTATCCCCATACAGCCTCATTGGTTTGCCAGAAAAGCAGTGAAGACATGTGAAAGTGTTGTTGTTTAGAGCCTTCCAGCAGCTGTGGAACGGACAGGGGTCGTAACAGTCACCCCTCCTTATCATGGCAATGGGAAAGTGCTCTCCATGCATTTGTTTGCTCTTTCTTCACCCTAATGGTTCTGCTGCTCTGTGGGGGGAACAGAAATCAGATCTTTTCCTAGGGGAAAGTGAGAGGACCGTAAACAAGTATGAAAACATTTATCACATTCCCTAAATGCGGGTCATGGCGGCTCCTGATGTTGTTTATAAATGCTACCTCCCTCAGATACTGATGGGTCTGATACCGGGATGGCTTTTAGTCAGTTGTGGTTTATTGATTGCTGGATAAGAGATGATGTTAGCTCTCAGACTGAGGCCGTGCTGAGGTGGTCCGTGGGCGTCGAGATGGAGCTCAGGTTGGCTGTTATCCGTTCTGTCTTGCAGGCTGGTGCGCACAATTCCAGTGCATGTACAACCAGTAATGACACCCCTGTGACCATAGAAGAGCCACAGACGGGTGAAATGAGGAAAATAATAATAAGCCTTTGTAGCCTACCTCTGACATTTCAGTCTCAGAAGCTGGGATGTTATGGAAAAGTAATAATCAGGTTAAGCATTACAAATGTCAATGCTGTTGAAATTAAAATGTTGATTTGGCTGTTGATTTCTAGATTTGTGTATTTTGCTTATTTAGATTCAAATTTAGTATGAAATACTTTATGCTGAAGGCCCATGATACTTTATCAGATGAAAATAGCTTTATATCGAAGACAAGTTCACATTTTTGCACAAAACAGCTATTTATAAAAATCATTGGGGATGAGCTATACCCAGAGGACTGCTGTCGAATGTTAATGTGTTTTTTGTGAAAGTTAATGCTTCAGACATTATTGGTTATTGTTAAAAAGACTAACAATAATACTAACAGTTCTGATTTGGCTTATGAATACTACTCATGTTGTCTGCGTTCGCTCAAACTGAAAAGGTGGACAGTGACTGGTGAGTGTTAGTGAAAGAGATTTCCACTTGCAGAATTCTGGTCACTACTGAAGAAGCTATTTATTCTTCTAGAAAGGCTAAAATAATGAATAATTCTAAACAAACTCCGTCATTTTGATGATGACAGGTAACAACAAAGCGCATCAGTTCTACATGGTATGTTGATTTGCATATTTTTGAGTTTTGTTTATTTAGATGCATATGATTTTAAATTTACGATGAAAGACTTCATGCTGAAGGCCACTTTCTCAGATGAATATCTAGCTTTATATGGAAGAGAAGTTTACATTTTTGCCCAAAACAGCTATTTATAAAAGTCATCGGGGATCAGCAATACCCAGAGGGCTGCTGTCGTGCTGATGCGTTTCCTGTGAAAGTCAATGCTGTGTTTTCTTGAAATGTAAATGCAAAATACAACCTCATTACTGTGAGACTAGTAGACAGAAAGCTGACGTTTGTTTGTCTGCAGGCAATAATCTTTGAGCTCAGGCTTATTTTTTGGAAATATCTTAATGATTGTTCCATGGAAAACGCCCCGGTTAGTGGGTGGGGTCCCAAGTAAGGAACACACTGTTACATAGTGAAGGTTGCAACATGTCGACATGACTGGAATAGCAATGCTTGGCTGCTAATGAGGGGAAAGTGCAATGTTAAACATGCCTGATTTCATATATAAGTTCATGTTTATGATATCTTGTGCTATCAAAGCCTATTGGACTTTTGTGCAAATGTCTATGTGCATTATTTAAAAGACCTTGGGGCTACATGTGGCCAAACCTTATTAGTAATGTATTTAACTGCTTGTTTTTACCCTATTTATTCTGGTGCATTGCTAAAACACAATGACACACTTCCTTCAGGCTGCGTTTAAGTAGTTTCCATGGCTACAAAACGCTCTTGCAGCTGGATGGGCAAAATGAGCAGAGAGCATGGACATTAATGTACTCCCAAACACCCCTCCTTCACTCTTTCTCCGATCTCTCCCTGAAGGTTTTGTTTTGGCTCTGTGGGGAGGGATTTTTGGGTGTTTTATGCTGCATTTAAGAGTAGAGGAAGTTAGATTGCACAGATGTTGCACCCCAGCACAGGTGTGGCCTAACTGGAGCGCTCTAGAGGAACTGAATTGAAGAGATGAACAGATAGAAACACATCTACGGGTATAGGGAGTGATTGAGAGCCAGGTAGAGATGTTGGGTTCCTGAGAAGATCTAAGATGGGAGATTCCCATGTGAAGCTTTGGTCGGAAAGCCTTTGGTAAATACATCAAGAGCCTGTCTGGTTCATTTGGCAAGGTAAGGTATGTATTCGCGCTACTTTTCATCTTACACCAAAGAATTGTCATGAAACTCCAGAGACGTTCTTTTGGCTGCAGTTAATAAGAAACACTTTGAGGATGTGAGGAGAGAAGAACAAAGTAACAATGGAGAGCATGAATTCACTGTGGGTTGAAATGTGAAGCTTTAATAAGTAAAAGATAAAGAAAAGCTTTATGTGTGTAAGACTGACCTACTGGATCCTTTTAGTAGACATTTTAAAATGAAAGTTTTGCCGTAATTTACCTTTATATTGTTTTAAGCCCATTATTTCTTATGTAAGATATAAAAAGAGATATTTTAATCTAAATTGTTCAAAGAATCTCTGAGCTCTGGATTTCTGATTTATTTTATACATTAAGGGCCTTATGTGAGCATCAATCCACGATGATAGAAAACCTGAAGAAAAAAGGGAGATTTTGTTTTCTTTAGGCCTAGAAAGGATTTGGAAAAGAGTAAAATCACGTGAATGGTAGTAAACTACTTAATTTTATCACATTTAAATATGTTTATTCGAAAGATTGGTGCCTCACAGAAATCAGCCCAGGCTAGCAATCTCTAAAAATGAAAAATCCTTATCCAGTAATCACAAATGACTGGAAAGTTCATGGGAAAATTAATTGAAACATCATTGATATTCACTGGTCAAAAAGACTGGTAACCTTGGGCCTTGAGCAAACTCCAAAAAGGACAATTTTGCAATGTAAAAATAGTCAACGTGACTCATTCTGTTGTGTGTCTGATGCTGCAATACCTAATGGGCTTATTTCACTTCAGACATCTAATATGCAGAGTTTGTTATGAATTCACACCCAGTCTTTAAACGGAATGATACAGTCAGTCCTCGTGTGGTTCCTCCCTGGGTGGGTCACTAATGTCTGTAAATTGTAATTGTTTTGTAACCATATTTCAGGATGTTAAAGGAGCTTTCCTGTAAGAGCTTGTGATG
>QVTF01020853.1:0-68945 GCA_003573665.1 Oxygymnocypris stewartii | reverse complement strand
CTGAAAAAAGACGTAAATTGCCTCGCCTAGACAGTCGTCTCTCAGTTCTGCACAAATACAGTACATGTAAGGAATACTTGGCTACAAATCAATTCAACAGTATTGAGTTTGAGGGTCTACAACATGTGTTACAGTATTTACTGTACAAAGAATAATGAAAGTTGTCTCATCTGAAGTACTGATGCTGTGTACTGTATTAATATTGCATGTGTAAGTAGTACTGAAACCTGTAGATGAGCATGTAGGCCAACTTCCCTCATGATCAGTCCATGCAGAAAAACATGCTCAACCGTAGTGCTTTGTTTTTCATCAGGAACAAATGACATTTGACCTCATCCCCTTCATTTTATTTTCCCCTCCAATTCCTCTTTGTCTCCTACTACCAGGATTCATTTCCCAAAACACAATCACTTGTGCTTCTGTTCATATCATCATCTCTGAGATTTTGTACACACGTGGATAAATGTGTGCTGTTTGAGTTCATTTTGTGATTCTTGAGGTAGTTATATTATGTGCTTGTGCTATCTGAATGAGAGCATGTGTTGGTACATGGTGTGTGTCACAACATTTTGGAGCAGATGCATCTGAGAAGAAGAAAGAAGGTGAGGGTGAAGTCGCCCTGGGCTGCTTGTCTCTGACGTGTCAAGGATGTCAGAATGTTGTGTGTGTGTGTGTGTGTGTGTGTGTGTGTGCTCATGGTCTATATTATTCAAGTACACACTTTATACACACTGTCTGGTGTGTGTTTAAAATCCGTGAGTGTTTAGTGCTTAAAAGAAAAGTTCAGCCCAAAAATGTAAATTTGCAGAAAATGTCATGACCCTCAGGCCATGCAAAATGTAGATTTGTTTCTTCATATAAACAGATTTGGAGAAATGTAGCCTTACATCACTTGCTGAGCAATGAATGCTCTGCAATGAATGGGTGCCGTCAGAATGAGAGTCCAAACAGCTGATAATAACATCTCAATAATCCACAAGTAACCCACACCACTCCTGTACATCAGTTAATGTCTTGAGAAGTGAAAAGCTGCGTGTCTGTAAGAAACAAAACCATCATCAAGACATTTTTCTGTTGCTTCTTGGATAACGCAGGCTGAGTCCTAATGTTGCTTTCTCCAGTGGAAAAGTTGTCTTGTCTAAATCAAGAGAGAAATATCCAGAGATCAAGCACCGTTTTTAAGCAAAAACTGTTTTAAACACAAACAGTTTTTGTTTGTCAAATATGTTTGAGTATTTTGATGTGAGAAGACAACAGGAGGTTAATTTTAGTGGTAATATGGGTTATGGACTCATATTTTAGCCAGAAGTGATGTTTTGAAGTGAAAAGTTTCTTACAAACAAAGCTTTTCTCTTCACAAGGCATTAACTGATGGACTGGAGAGGTGTGGGTTATTGTGATGTTTTTATCAGCTGTTTGGACTCTCATTCTGACGGCACCCATTCACTGCAGAGCATCCATTGCTGAGCAACTGATGCAGTGCTACAATTCTCCAAATCCATTCCCATAAAACAACAAACTCATTGTTGATGGCCTAAGGGTGAGCACATTTCTGACTAAGTAAATTTTTTAGGTGAACTATTCTTTTAATGCTTTCTTTTTAGGGCTATTTAAGTAACACTGCAATTATTAAACTAGTAGAGATCGCTAATGAAAATCAATTGCTTGGCCAATAAAATATAACCCTATAATCATCCAAGGCAGTGGACAGCAAGCAGAGATGACAAAATCACCTGTGAGAAATAAATCACACTCCTGCCCAGCCGAACTCTCAGCAGCCAGTCCAGATTACAGCGACCGGCTTCAGACGTGTGAACACTGTCACCGAACATTAGCACCGAGGCCGCCGCTCAGGTCAGAGAGCATGCATCGTAAGGTCAGCCTGAGGTCACCCAACAGGAGTGCCATGAACATCGTGCGGTGAGTCAGTCAATGTAAAGGTATAATCAGCTGTGACAGAAACATGCTGATCTATTGACTCTGCATGACAATATTGCAGTGCGGTTTTCTGTTGATTGATAGATAGCTACTATCATGATGGTTTATTCGTAGGTAGAACTGGCCATTCAAAAATCATTCACAAACGATTTTATTACATTTTAAATCATTACAAATAAATTGTATTTGTATAAAGTATATATATATATATTCTAAATACATTAAATGTGACCCTGGACCACAAAATATGTCATATGGGTAAATTTTTCGAAATTGAGGTTTATACATCATCTGAATAAATAAGCTTTCCATTGATGTATGGTTTAGGATCTAACCATATTTGAGCGAGATACAAATATATGAAAATTTAGGAATCTTTAGAAAATCATAATATTTAGAAAATCATCTTTAGAGTTGTAAAATGAAGTTCTTAGTAATTCATATTACTAATCAAAAATGAAGTTTTTATAAATTTACAGTAGGAAATTTTAAAAATATCTTCATGGAACATGATTTTTACTTAATATCCTGATGATTTTTGGCATAAAAGACAAATCAATCATTTGGACCCATACAATGTATTTTTGGTTATTGCTACAAATATATATGGTTTTGTGCTCCAGGGTCACAAATACATTTTTTCTTTACTAAAATTACTCATTTTTACAAATAATTTATTTAGGCTACTTACTATGACAAAGCATTTTTTTAGTTCCTCTCTTTAAATGGCAAAAAAGTGTAAATATAAATGATGTGCATATGTAAACAGGTTTGGTCATCAATCTGACACTCGGAAGGCTATTGGCTGAAAAAAACCCCAAAGGCAAAAAATCAGAGCCAAGATCCAGAGAGATCCACTCACAGATACACAGTCACATCTGTCCCTGGAAACACTCATCTAATTATCTAATGAATTATTTACTCAGCTACATCTGCTTTATCAGCAAGACCGATGCTGACAGAAGGGCCGTGATATGAAATCAACGACGGACACTAATGGTACAGTTCTTCTTTACATACATTCATGCATTAATCCATACATTAATGGAGGAGAAGTTCAGGCATTCTAAAAAGTGAATTGACAGTCATTACAATTATGCAAAAACAGAGAAACTGTCTTGTATTATTTTAAAATGTAATTTAAAAAAATACTTTATTTAGTTAGATGTAGCATTTGGACTCCATTTTGGGGGAAAAATGTTTTCTTGTCCAGATTTGGGGGTAAAGGACCTGACAACTGCTAGACATCCATCATCCCCCCGCAGGCTTCGGAGGTAAATTGGTTTGGTGTCTGCTGTGAGGAGAGCCAATATGATTGGTGGAGAACAGATGTAGGAGAAGATGATTGGCTCAGAGGTGGAGCGAGAGGAGGGATGTCTGACACTGCTGTTAGATTATAATTGTACCTGGCACTTATAGGCACACTTCGCATTTATGACTAATAATGCCTTCAAGCGTTCAAACGAGCGCATTTATGCATACGTTTTCTCTCTCTCTAGGGCTGTAGATAGTATCAAACACTGTTTGCTGTTTAAGCCACATTAGATGGATTACCGTTTACAGATGAAGCAGATTGAGCAGATAGAGACAGACATCCAAGCTCATGAGGCTTGTGCAGAATTCAAATGGATTATGTACTTTACCATTCAGGTCTGGTATTTTATTTATTTTTTTTAAAGGAAGTCTCATCAAGATGTACAAAAAACAGAAAAATTGTGCAATATTGCAATTTAAGACAACTTGCTTCTATTTTACTACTGTAAAAATGTATTTTATTTCTGTGATCAAAGCTGTATTTTCAGCATCATTACTCCAGTCTTCAGTGTCGCATGATCTTCAGAAATCATAATATGCTGATTTACTGCTCAGGAAACATTTCTGATTATTATCAATGTTGAAAACAGCTGTGCTGTTTCATTTTTGTGAAAACATTTTTCATCAGGATTTTTTTATGAATAGAAAGTTCAAATGAACAGCATTTATTTGCAATATAAATAACATGCAACATTATCGATGTATTTACTGTCACTTTTGATTAATTTAATGCATCCTTGCTGAATAAAAGTATGAACTTCTTTAAAACCCCAAACTGACCCCAAACTTTTCAACTTTATTTTAACACTTGAATGTGGATGAATTCTCCAAGTTACCCCAAATCATTCTGAAAATAACGCAATAGACATTCTGTGGTGCTGTAAGGCAAACGCATCTGTTTCGCTGACTGTTCGCTGTGCTGACAGTCTTCTACATATCAATAAATTGGCATAATTAGTCTAAATGAATGACATAACTGTGGCAAAACTCCTCTGTTGGAGTCAAACCGAGTCCTCTGAGTCCTCTGTCAAAACGGCTGTGTTGTGTTTGTGTGAATTGCTATTCAGCAAATTTATCTTCGTGTAATTCTAATTCCATTTAAATTCAAATTCCGACAGAAAAAGTAGATTTTATTAATTTTTTTTACATTCTATATGGAACGCAGATAGATCACACAGAGCACCTTCACATGCTCATATAAATATAGCCTATAAGCCAGGGGTGGGCAAACTCGAACCTTCCAGGCGGTGCCGTCCCTGGCTGACGCGAGGCCCGGTGCGAGGTGGGGAGCGGGCCCCCCTCGGTCCATTCGCAATAGCATTCAAGGGGGGGATGTGATCCCCCTCATCCGTTCGCGATAGCGTTCGGGGGGGGGGGGGTGATCCCCCTCGGTCCATTCGTCGCGGGGCCCCCTCACAGTGGCAGGGCCCGGTGCTACCGCACCAGTTGCACCACCCAAAGGATGGCCACTTTCCTTAAGAGTCTAGCTCCAACCCTAATTAACACATTTGAACCAGCTAATCACCATCTTCAAGACTACTAGAAGACTACAGGCAGGTGAGCTTTATCAGGGTTGGATCAAATCTTTGCAGGAAAGTGGCCTGGAAGGGCCAAGTTTGCCCATCACTGCTATAGGCTATGCGTCATGTTCAGGTCTCTTTCAGTCAAATAAACAGCAGCTTTGTCTCTCTCCATATCTCTGTCCAGGGCTTCTCTGGAGATCCTCAAAGCGCTCCAGTAATGCATCTTTGGGGAGGTGCTAATGTGATGGACAGCAAGGAAGTGTGAAAAACATTCAGAGAACATTTCACTCAGCCATGGCTTTAAAAGGGGGCTCCAGAATAGATATAAAGAGCTTGGTTTCTCTCTGTTTCTTTATTATAGATGACCTTATTCTGAAAAAAATGGATTAAAAGCCCGCAAATGGGAGTTTATGAACAGATAGTTTTTCTTTCAAGGCGAAGTGTGTCATGTTGTAAGTTCAAATAATTTTAGCGTCTGTGAATGTGGATCTATAGCTATGAGTATTTCGAAAGTTGATTGCAGTAGTTTAAACGCTATATGAATTTCAACGTTTAAGTATTCCAACTAATATTTTTTTTTCCAGAAAACGGTCAGAACCATTTTTACTCGCTAGTGGTCTAGAAAGGACATGCTTACATCTAAATTTGGATGTGAATACAAGAACCACGCTGATGCATCGCCACTTGTGGGGATAATGTTATGTTGAAGGAAATAATGCTATATAAATCTGAACCACCACCATCCCACGATTCTGGAGAAAAGACTTCAGGTTTTGGCTCCAGACAGTTTTTTTGATGATTAATAATAAGTCCACAGGCTGTAATGTCACAAGTCTAGATTGCAAAAGTGGCACCTCAGTTTGTCCTAAAGGGCAATTGCAAAAATGCAATTGAGAAAACAAAAAATAACTCATGAGCACGCAATCAAAATAATTAAATGTTAATTGCAATATGCCTCCAGTGATAACAGCAGGATGCACACAACTCGATTTCTTTTTTCACTTTTTATGAAAATATGAGTGTTGTTGGCCCTACAAATCTCGCCACTATGATGCTGTGGTCCCGATGGTTGCCACAGTGTTTCTTTGAAGATGGTAAGGTGTGTTTTGAGTAGTTTTTAGTGCTATGCTATACGGTTGCTATAAAAAAAAATAAAAGTAAAAATGGCAGTTATGGTTACCAAAACCATAAAAATTATGTAGGCCTACAACTTAAATACAATTTTTGGCAATAAACAATATACTTCATTAAAGGGTTACTCCGCTCTAAAATGAAAATGTTGTCATTAATCACTTACCCCATATAAGCCGCAAACTGGATATGCTGTTTTCATTCAAATCTAAGCGTAAATTAACATTGAAGACGTATCCTTGTGGTGCCGCTGACACAGAAGAGCTTATGCAGTTTGTGTTCAGCATACTCTCCCAAATGGCGCTACAGTGGAGACGAATTGTTGAAAAGTCATTATTTTTATTTTCTTTGCGTACAAAAAAGTATTCTCGTAGCTTTGTAATGTTACGGTTGAACCATTGATGGAAGATGGACAATTTTGGCAATGCTTTTCATACTTTTCTGGACCTTGACAGTGTTACCTACTTGGCAGTCAATGGGACAGTCACAAGCCTCCCGGTTTTAATCCAAAATACCTTAATTTGTGTTCCGAAGATGAACGAAGGTTTTACGGGTTTGGAACGACACGGGGTAAGCGATTAACTTTTAACACCCAAAAAGCGATTAACCCCCCCCCCCCCCCCCCACGTGATAAATTTGAGTTTTTCCACGAGCTGAGGTAAACACACACTAAAAGTATGCAGTAAACATTAGACCTAATTAAACATCATAAGGGGCACAAAACACAAATCTATAAAGAAGACGAACAACAATACAATTATTTACATTTTAAAGAAATTCAGTCAATTATAAGTGTGCACGTGTTTGACGGGCATGCGGTTTTTGCGTGCATTTGATGTGCACTTTTTGGCGTGGTTTTAATACGCATTTTGGCGTAGCCTATAATACGCACCTATCCCACACCCCCAAACCTACCAATTGTGAATTATATGCACGCCAAACTCAATTTCTGCGTATGAATCGTTTATTTTCCAAATATAAACAGAAAATCGTGACATTCAAACGCTCATTCATGTGATATTCTCTTCAGATAAGACTTTCTCAATTGGACTGAAGCCACGTGATATTTGAAAGAAGGAAAGTGTTGTAGCCGCCTCGTTTTCATGCGCCTAGTGCTGTAAGATCTCGTTTATACAAAGGAGTTATGATCTGTAAGCAAAGTTTAGTGCTAATATAGATGTGAAGTGTTGAAGGTTTAGCTGTCCCAAGCCAGAGGTGCATGTGAGCTCGGGAGAGTAAGATGTGCTCGGCTCAAACGCGCACTGACATCTCATCTTCAGAGTCAGAAGAGGCTTTTAAGACCCCCCCAAACCCGTCACATCGCTCTGCCTTGACTTAATGGACCGCTTTTCTTCAACGCATCTGCCTCTCTGCCCGTCGCTATATTTCATTACTAGCCCGCTGATCGCTCTCTCTTCGCCGAAGCGTCACACGCGTGTATCTCAAGCGAAACGTGCTCATGTCTCTTAAAACCATGCCTCGATTTTTGGAGGCTGAGCATGTCGTTTTTCTGTCATGCCAGCTTGAACCACCTGCTATTTGTGCGTCAGTATTTTCTTCATGAGCCGTGAATGAGACAAAGAAACGTGTGTGAAGAATGCAATGATTGCGCGTAAATAAAAGGTTTATTGATGTCCTCGAATAAATGTCTCAAAAGTAATTCTATTAATTTTCTTAATAGGCACTGCACATTCCTGGTCTTGATGGCAAACACAACAGTTGCAGAAAGAGATTCGAGGGAATTGAATACACAAATAAGACGTGTAACCTTTTTTAAGGCATTTAAAGCATTTTGTTAAATAAAACTTAGCCCAAATAATAATGTTTACAGATAATACACTTCCACAACGTAACATTTAAAACTAGGTTTAGGTCTTTATGCATTATAAACAACTTTCAAAGTTTTGGACGATTTTGACCAATGTAGTAGCACCACAACTACTGAAACACTTTCACTTTAAGTGAACAGGCCAAAAAAGCAAAAAATAAAATAAAAATAAAATAAAGAATCCGTACTCCTAATAATTTTAAGCATAACGTTTCAAATATTTAGGTCTCTGTGCACCATAAACTATTTGGAAAACTTGTTTGTATATCTACATATATATATTTAGGCCTATATTGTCATCAGTATGTTTGGTCTATTTCCAGACAAACAAAAGATAACTTTTTGAGGTCTCAAATGTATCTGACAAGGTCTAGGCTAACAGGCATTACAACTCAAATTGTATTGGTCAAACTTACACCCAGTTCTGGGAACATGCATGCATCTATAGCAAATCGATTGGATCTGGATCTATCCGTCCGGATAACCCAGGTCCAGTGCCGTGACCCGGGGCCACCTGCTCAGGTAAGCGGGGGAATTAGCCATGCATCCCCGCGCAAAGACGAGCTGACCCCGCGGGCTGCATTTGCTGCTTCGCACATAAGCGATCTGAAGACGCAGCGCTATTTTTGTTGATGTTAATTTGCTCCGTGTTAGGGCCGCGGTTCACGGCTCGGTCAGCCTTCCCTGATACTATACTCCCGTTTGTTGCTGTAAAGGTTCCCCTGTCGCATCGCGTTAGCGTCCAGACGCCCGTGAACTGTGAGTGCACCGCGCAAGGGGAGATGAAGCTCTGCCGCTCATGGTCCTATATTCCGCTCGTTTACTGACAGAAGAGAACAGCACAGTTATACATTTATGATTCTATTCAAATAAAGCCTAAAGACAACTGTATAGACCTAATAATACAAATAACAACAATAATAAAAAACACACTCGTTTATTTAAAGAATATTTATTTTAATGAAAGCATTGCCAAATCAGGTCAAACTAAATATTGTTACAGCAAATAGCCAAAGGATAACATACTGCAGTCTTTACCTTGTTTCTTCAGCTCCCGCGTGTCCGTGATTCTGTGAGATGCATCAGGACGCGTCTGGACACTCAAATGGGCGTAAAGCCTCTCTGACCGCCTAAAAAACATCTCTTCTTTTTCCAGATTCTGAGATCCCATGAATAATTTATACACGCGGACAAAGGTATTAGAAGATATTTTAATGCAGTCCATATTTAGATATAGATAACAAAACAATAGTCTTAAAAATGGACTGACTACACGCTGTGTGCTGTTTTTGATTTGCACACTGTACATTTTACATTTAATTAAGCTTGGTTTAATTATTATGCTTAACCTAAGGCATATTTTATTAATCAATTTATCTTTTAAACAAATGCTTAAAAAAAAGATGAAGTTCCAACACATTCGTCTTGATTTTAGGGTAATTACCCACACTTTTAGGGAAAAGTGTGAAATTGAGTTCAAATTTAATATTTTAAATGAAGACATTTTATGTGTTTGTGTGACACAACCAAAGCCATTTTTATGTTTTTAAGTAAGATTTCCGGACTTTAATCTTGTAAGGGTTTTTGTTTTAAATAAAACAGCCACTGGCTGCCCTGATTAACTTCACATTATAATAATATAATATTATATTATAAGTCACAGGGAATGTTGTATTTATTTAGTCTTAAATGATACTCCTAAGATTGGTTGTGTGTTTAATAATTATTTCTCACAGATTTAATGACAATGTGAATTCGCAACGAGTATTTATTTGTCTTTTTGTTAACAAGAGCTATTAAAAACAATAAGCTAACCATAGCGCATTATTATTCTGCAAAAAGTCTAGGTATAATGGACATTAAAACGGACAAATCATTTCCATTGTTTTATAATGACATGACATCAACATTGAGTAACATATTTGAGTGAAACATCTAGAAACACAGTGAGAAGTTTAGCAAACGAAGGACAGGTGCGATAGTTCACTGTCACGGTCAGGACGCATTAACCGAGAGCAGACGTCAACTGTGGACGCAAGCTGCATCTAGTAACGGGTTTCTATAGCAACAGCAGCAGATGCTGGGGTTCAGGTGATGCGATGTGATCTATCAACCTGCGAGGAAATCGCAGTAATGGATCGGACAACTGTGTGCGCGCGTCCTCTTTGCAGGTTTTGTTTTTATTGCTACGAGCCACGCGCGTGTTTTCATCAGATCAGACTTGTACAGACGCGCTGACCGTAATATCAGTTAGGCTGTTGGCAAACAGAAGCTTTGCCTAAATCTATGGCAGAGGACCATGCAATTGCCATTTGTGTGTTTAACTTGTTGCGCATTTATTTGCCAGGATTTTCCATGCGCACATGCGCTTTTAAAATCGTGTCGCCTATATTAAAAAGACCGCATGCATGGAAGGTAACATTAAAAAGATGACTCCAGCTCCGTGACTCGTGGCCTGCATGCCAGTTCTCTCGGCGTAATTAGTCCATTTTCACTGAGAGCATGTGTTGTGAAATCACTCATAAAATCCACCGCGCATCGGACACTGCCAGGAGACATTTTGTGCCCTGGTCGGTCTCCCCGGCCCAGGCGGGCACACGTAAATGCGCTGCCACTGATACATCAAAACAAAAGCAATCTGAGCAGACGTCCCGGAGATGCGCCGTCACAGGCCTCCACAGAGCCAATGCGTTTCCAGTGTAACTCCATTCTTCCCCTCCACCTCGGGCACGCTGTACAGTTCTCATGGAATATTAATGCTCTGCCTTGTTGATGCATCATTTTTCTTAGTTCTAAGCTTCCCCTGTGCAATTCAGTTGTCTTAAACAAACAAGAGATTTTCTTGATCTGAATAATCAAATCCTACACTGAAACAATTAGGACAAATACTAAAATGTAACCCTCAGGTTCTATTTGACAGACCCCAATAATTTCAGAATCAACACTCTTAATATTTTTGGTTCTTTGCTGACACTGATGATGAAGAACCTTTAACGTCCACATAATCTTTGCATTCCACAAAAGGTTCTTTTTAAGAACTGTTCACTGAAAGGTTCTTTATGGAACAAAAATAGTTCTTCTATTGAAACACTTCTTTGGAACTTCTATTTTTAAGTTTATATTATATAAGACATGATGAATAATATCTCTATGCTGGGTTGTGGAGAGGTCAAAGTCAAACATACTAAAAAAAATAAAGCAAACGTTAAGAAAATGTTAATGTTAAAAGTTTAACAGTACGTTAAACATTAAGAAAAACATTTAGGAAACATTG
Organism: Oxygymnocypris stewartii; assembly: GCA_003573665.1. NCBI lineage: Eukaryota > Metazoa > Chordata > Actinopteri > Cypriniformes > Cyprinidae > Oxygymnocypris > Oxygymnocypris stewartii. Next base: position 57,937 of record QVTF01020853.1, on the reverse strand, counting down.
ATCAATACCTAGGTCACTTTTCCAAAACTCTTCACACAATTCTTCTCACCAACTTCATCTTGCCACAGCAGTCAATTTATCATCCAAAATGCATTAAAACTACCAATACGCTGTCTCAAATCATCTTATCCTTCCATAAAACTAGTCAAGATTGTCACACAACAAACACACGATGGCCTAAATCATAACAACAGTTAGCATTACAATGCTTTCTTGTGTAAAAACAAGAATTACAGCTCTGTATAGAATTCACTGCATTATGGTACATGTTTACAGCGTTATTCCTGAATTGAGACTAACACCTGTGTGACGTTCAGCTACATCTAATTGTTTTGATAGTATTTCATTTTTTGGGGATTTTAAATATTTTTCAATATGGTATAGCTGTAGATATGTAGCAGCTTAAATTCTAATATTATGTTATGCATTGAGAAATAAGCCCTAGCAAGAACTGTAGTATGGCTGAACTGATCTAGATATAGGTCCTCTAGCAGACACTGAGTCTGTTGTGTGTTTGGTCGCAGCATGAACACATTCACGCTCCCTCCTCCAGCACGTTTGCAGGCGAGACCTCATTATATATACATGATCAATCTTGAATCTGCTCCATAGAAACTGAATTGCTACCATGCACTCTCAAAGCCAACATCAAAATTTCATGCAGGTAATTGAGATAAAACCAAGATGGAGGGTGTTTCGTCTCCGCTACCCTCCGCTCGTCAAAAACACTTTTCCGTGTGGCAGAAACGAGGATGGGTGTTAGACAGTGCTAGACTGTGATTTTTAGGAAGAGACCAGTCACACCTGCCATCAAACAGAGAAAGTTCAATTTGGGCCAATAACCGGCCCTATGGATATAAAAATAGCATAGGCCTAGTTTGATTACAGTCATTTAATAAATGCACACAACAGATAGTTAAATCTAAATTGTAGGATGCATTATGTTCTTCAGCAGCTGCAGTGTGCAAAATAAACTCTAATCTGTTTCATACACATGAGCAGAAATAAGCTTGTATTTGTAGCACTGGACACAATCCAGTCAGAATGATCAAGAGTAATCAGATCCAACACAAATATTAAACAAACAGATGGAGGATGTTTGTGTTTGTGTGCACTCTAAAGCTGTAATTACGCGTGTCATGATTATTTGTATAATAACGGGCTGAATTCTTCCACTAGAGGGCGCAGGTGCAGTTGAACTTTTGACCTCTGTGCTAATGTGCTAAAGATCTGGGTAACACTTAAGACGAATAAATCAAAGCTGTGCATTAATTATATTCTAACTAAACTGAATGTGAGAGCAAGTATACAGTTCAGACACATCTGTTTTCGTCAAGTGATGACAGACAGTCGCACATGACCTGAACTTTTGCCCCGCGCTACTTCTCTGCGCGGTTTACAGGCCCTGAGGCGTGTGTGTGTTCACTTCCCACAGAGAGGTCATGTGGTTTCGGTTGTTTCGGGCATCTCACCTGAGACCAGCGAGTTTCACATCATGCATAAGTGCATACACACATATCCTGCTGTTTTTTAAACCTATGTATCTGGCCTTACTTTTGACCTGTAGCAGATGATGCCTCCCTCACCGACTGACAGCAAGTGATGATAATCAAAGAGAGAAAGTGAACGAGACAAAAAGAAATGAAGAGAACAGGGCCACCTAGTGCTCACAGGACTGCAGTTCAACAAACGAGCCCAATGAATAATGTTAGTGCACCCTCATACTTTTTTCAATTCCAAACCTGATTTTTTTTCCTGTGGAATTTTTCATTGGGCTTTGCGATAAACACACATTAATTCATTTTATGAAATATATAAAGGAATTTACAGCAAAAAGAAATGTATGATTTCAGTAGGCTAAATCATGATTTGCATTTTTGCCCTTGACCATATAAAGTTTAGCTTCATCCTATTTCATACACAGATTTCTATAGCCTCTAAATTATCAACATGATCAAAACTTTGTTGAAAAAACTGTTGAACACAATCTACTACATGCCTCCTGTCGTCTGATTGATACTTTTTTTAAAGCAAATAAAAGGCCTTATAATCGTAAGGACATACACCTTCAGATCGTGGATGGATGTGGTAATGGACTTTTATAAAGTAATCATAGAATAACATTTATATTGTTAGTTTAAAAAACTCCAAGACTGAACATATTAACGTTTTATTAGTGCTTCATCTTCACACATCTTCAAAAATCTGTCCAATCTTTGCTTTTCCTCCCCATTTACTGACACGTATACCCTATTATATGTCCTGCAATAACCTCTTGCAAAATATCAAGCTGTTTGCTACACGAGTGGGCATAACTGGAAAAATACTCACAGATGACTGTAGCCTGTAAAATATATAAATGTGTGTTTTCTGTAACTTCACATCTTCTCCAGATAGATTTAATTTTTCCAGGCTCGTTAAATTGACAAAATACTAGCAAAAACATTCTAAGTTTTCTTAGCTGTAAATGTCAATGCAAATGGTCACTGGGACATGTCACTGTCATTAAAAATGATTAACTGATTCACTTTTGATTAACTTGACTCACATGATTAATATTTGAGCCCCCGCATATTTTCTTCATATGTTTATGACGAATGTGGGTGTTTCGTCATGTGGGACTTCTCACTCCTTAATTCACTCCTAAGAATATCTGCATCATGTCATCTGGACCAACTGCTGAACTGAAACGAGTTTGTCAGATAAAGGAGACAGACAAACTGTGCAGAGCAGTAGTAGGACCAGGATTAAAAACCACTGACGTAAAACATTGGTCAATACACAGGGACAGTGAGGTGAAACACTCACCAGACTTGAATGCATACTCTTGATACGGTCCGGCTGGTTCTCCAAAGGTCTCACTTCTGCCATCTGAAAGCCAAACCTTGACAGCCTTCACCTGCCATTCTCCCACCCACACCCCGATCTTCTCTAAACTGGCACCGTTGTTCTCCCCAGTAAATGAAAATGCAACACCTCCTTCACCACCAACTTTTTGCACAGTTGTTGATTTGGACATCTTTAAAGTAGATCTGGAAATTAGATCATATAATAACATTCAAATTAACATCAGATGTAATCAAGTGCATACATTAATTAGCCCTAGAAGACAATTATTGTATAATTATAACCTCCTACAAAGTATCAAGTTGTTTGATACACAAATTACATTTTAAGCACCCATTACTAGAAATATACTCACATAGATGACTGTAGTCTGATTAACTTTTTCTCAAGAGCAGCTCTTCTGGTGAAAGCCAGAAAAGTGAGAAGGTTTTGAACAGGCTGCTGCTTAAATAGAGCTCCAAAGGAGGCAGGTGGTATGCTTAAAGGTAAAAAATATAGTTTATCTTGGTCAGACAACACCCATTCAGTTTGCATCTTTTGCATTTCACAACTATATGACAGGTGAATAAGTTGTGTTTTCCATACAGTGGAAAATAATTTGTTTGGCCCTGAGCTTGTTCTGTGTTTCTGGGCTCTCATGGCAAAGTTGTATAATTGACCTGGGAAACTTTATTGCAAGCTGGCAGATCACCTTGAAGCAGTAACACACTACCATTTCCCAAGTCAGTTGTGTAGTATTTAAACTGCAGCAAACACATTTTGTCCCTTTTTTATTGATTATCAATTCAATACGTTTTTTGGAAGGCTGACAGGTTACAGAAGTACAACATTACAATAATTATAAAAGGATACTCAGGCACATTTTGACCATTAAATAAAATACATTGCAAGACACAATACAAAATAGTTGTCTATTTATATTGCATGCAGCATTGTCTATTTATAGTATATGTCCAGAGCTCTTCCCAGGGAGGCAACTCCTCCTCTGTAACACCATTTAATAGGATTCTGTAAGATGCTATTTCTACCATTGGACTATCTACCACTCTTTCAATTCTGGTGCTTTCACTGTCTGCCATTTACATTTTACATTTACATTTATTAATTTAGCAGATGCTTTTATCCAAAGCGACTTACAATTGAGGAATACAATAAGCAATACATTATAAAGAGGCAAACAGAAACAAGTGCTTGTAATACAAATTTCTAGGCATTGTTCAGAGCAAATTCTAGCCAGATAGTGAGAGGTTAAGAGAAAGAGAGCAAAGGTAAAGAAAGAGAGTGAAGGGTATTTTATTTTATTCATATATTTTTTTAAGACAGAGACAAGTGATGATGGAAGAGATGAGTTTTCAGGTGTCGCTTGAAAATTGTCAGGGATTGAGCATTCCGGATGGCGATGGGAAGTTCATTCCACCAGCCAGGAACGGTGAATGAAAATGTTCTGGAGAGTGATTTTGTGCCTCTCTGTGATGGCACCACGAGGCGACGCTCGCCCGCAGATCTCAGACTTCTGGAGGGGATGTAGATTGTTATAAGTGAGTGGAAGTAGGTGGGTGCTGAGCCTGTGGCTGTTCTATATGCAAGCATCAGTTTCTTGAACTTGATGCGAGCTGCAACCGGGAGCCAATGCAGGGAGATAAAGAGAGGTGTAACATGGGCCCTTTTGGGTTCGCTGAAGACCAGTCGTGCCGCTTCATTCGGAATCATCTGTAAAGGTTTGATTGTGTTTGATGGAAGTCCAGCTAGGAGAGCATTGCAGTAGTCCAGTCTAGAAAAGACAAGGGCCTGGACAAGAAGTTGTGCAGCATGCTCTGTCAGAAAGCGCCTGATCTTTCTGATGTTGTGAAGTGCAAACCTGCAAGATCGAGCAGTTTTTGCAATGTGGTCTTTGAAAGTCAGCTGGTCATCGAAAATTACACCAAGATTCTTGACAGAACTTGATGGGGAAATTGAAGAAGAACCTAGCTGGATGGTGAAGTCATGCTGTTGAGTTGGAGTGGCAGGGAAGACAAGAAGCTCAGTCTTTGCCAGGTTGAGCTGTAGGTGATGTTCTTTCATCCATGCCGAGATGTCCGCCAGGCAGCCTGAGATCCGTGCAGCTATCGTTGGATCATCTGGTCGAAATGAGAGATAGAGCTGTGTGTCATCAACATAGCAATGGTATGAGAAACCATTTGCTTGTATGATCGGACCCAGTGATGTAGTATATGTGGAGAAGAGGAGGGGTCCAAGAACCGATCCCTGGGGAACCCCAGTGACCAATTGATATGCTTTGGATACCTCCCCTCCCCAGGCCAGCTTGAAGGACCTGCCATTGAGATAGGATTCAAACCAACAAAGTGGAATCCCAGTGATGCCCAGTGATGAGAGGATGGTCAGTAGAATCTGATGGTTAACAGTGTCAAAAGCAGCAGATAAATCCAGCAGAATGAAAACTGATGATTTGGAGTCAGCTTTTGCAAGTCGCAGGGCTTCAGTGACTGAGACTAGCGCCGTCTCGATTGAATGTCCATGTCTGAACCCTGATTGGTTAGCATCCAGTAGATTTTGCTTTAACAGAAATGTGGATAGCTGGTTGAAAACAATGCGCTCAAGCGTTTTCGCTATGAATGGAAGTAGAGAGACAGGTCTGTAGCTATCTGTAAGAGAAGTGTTTAAATGTAGGTTTTTTGAGCAGTGGTGGGGTTACCCGAGCCTGCTTGAATGCATTGGGGAAGGTGCCTGTAAGGAGAGATGTGTTGATGATGTGTGTGAGTGCTTGTAAGAGTGAAGGAGAGATAGCTTGGAGAAGGTGTGAGGGGATTGGGTCTAGAAGACATGTTGTAGGGTGGCTGGAGAGGAGAAGTTTGGATACTTCTGCCTCAGTGAGGGAACAGAAGGTGAAGAGGGGAGTTTTAGCAATAGATGTGTCTAGTTTGAGTTCCTGCATGTGTGGAGCTGAGAACTGGCTACTGATTGAGCTAGTTTTGTTTGTGAAGAAAGTGGCAAAGTCATTGGCCGTTAAGAAGGTGGTGGGGGGTGGTGGAGGGGGACAGAGGAGAGAGTTGAATGTTTTGAAGAGATTGCATGTGTCAGATGCGCTGTTGATCTTGTTGTGGAAGTATGAAGCCTTGGCAGTGTGGACTTCAGCAGAGAAAGATGAAAGCAAAGACTGATAGATACTCAGGTCGGACAGATCTTTTGACTTGCACCATTTTCTCTCTGCTGCCCTGAGTTTGGAGCGATGTTCACGAAGAACATCGGATAGCCAGGAGTTAGAAGGGGCAGCACGTGCTGGCCTGGAGGAGAGAGGACATATATGGTCTAGACAAGAAGTTAAAGTGGAGCACAAAGTGTCAGTTGCAGTGTTCACATCCAGAGCTGAGAAATGGGTAGGTGAGGGAAGAGAGGAGGACACTACAGAAGATAGATGAGAGGGTGAAAGGGAACGAAGGTTTTGCCTAAAGGTAACTGGTAGAGTTGCTTGTGATTCGGTGGTAGCAAGATGTAGGTTAAATGTAATTAAGTAGTGGTCAGAGGTGTGTAGGGGTTTTTCCAAGCCCTTGTCTGCAACACAATTGCGTGTGTAAATTAAGTCTAGCTGGCCGCCAGATTTGTGAGTGCTTGTGGTGGTAAGGCGTTTTAAGTCAAATGATGCTAGGAGTGAAAGGAAATTTGCAGCATAAGGCTTGTCCAAATGAATATTGAAGTCACCAAATACTACAAGTGGGCTGCCATCCTCAGGGAATGAGGACAACAGGCCATCCAGCTCTTCTAGGAAAGTGCCCAATTGCCCAAGAGGGCGATAAATGACTACAACATGGAGTTTTACTGGAGCCGTTACAGTAATAGCATGAGATTCCAATGAGTGATTATTGCATAGGGGGGTATAAGTTGAGTATTTCCAATTGTTAGAAATGAGAAGACCAGTACCTCCACCCTTCCTAACCTGACGGGGGTTGTGAGAGAAGGAGAAGTTGTTAGAGAGTGCAGCAGGGGTTGCAGAGTCTTCTAGACGAATCCAGGTCTCAGTCAGGCCCAAAATGTTAAGTGCAGTTTGGGAAGCAATAGCGGGAATAAGATTAGCTTTGTTGACAGCAGACTGACAATTCCAGAGGCCCATAGACAAAGAGAGGGGTAAAGAAGAAGAGGTGGAGATAGGCTGCAGGTGAGCAAGATTGCGTTGCCGTCTGCGTTTGATGTAAGAGCGTTGTTGTGAGACAACTGGAATGTATTGGAAACACATGATAGAGGTGGGGAAAAGAGGATAGAAGGGGAAAGAGGAAAAGTCGTGCAGAAAGAAGTCACAGGTCTTTACACTCGTCGGTCTTCACACGAGGAGGCTGAACGCTTCCGCTGAGGCTTCCGCGCCAGCAAACTAGCCTCAATTTAAATACACAACCAGATATTATTAACTCTAAAAAACAGAAAAAAAACAATTGTATTAGGCAGATCACTTACTCGTTCTTTTTGCCTCAGAGTCAGTATGCTTTCCTGGAGACTGGACACTACTCAGCCAGTTTTAAATGTTTTTACGGTCGCTGTCTCCGCCTTTCAGTGTCTGTCAATTCCTAAACATTGTAAGACTGGCTAAAGAAGACGAAGACAGCAAAGCACCATGTTAATCAATTACAACATAATCATTGGTCACTGGTTCCCTTGGCAGAGCACCAGCCGAGCACGACTTCTGACACAAAAACCAGCACCATTTCAGTTGAAAGGTGTTAATAGAGACCCATTTTGACAGAATTCATAAGAATATGATGATATTTTCTGTGTACACAAAATCTTCAGAATTCCAGTCAAGACTTGATGTTAAATCTGCCAAGCATTACTGTATTTTGGATCAAGAACTTGAGCTTGACAATAACATGAACAAAGCAGAAACTGTTTTGTTATATAAATGTTCTGGCAAAAGTGCAGATCTTTATGCAAAGATAAGCTGTAACATGGAATTGGGATTTTTGTAGATTTGAAGTGGAACATTATAAGGTTTACATATCAGCTTTTGATATTTTCGTGATGCCACAATATATTGCAACACATAATATATGGACATTATTAATTTTAAGATAAAATTATGCTCTGAAGTCATTGTTATGGTATTTTAATTTGTCCCATTTGTTAAAGATCTGTCCTGCATTAGAAGTAAACTGCATGTTAAATTGATATTTTATGTAATGTATAAATCATTACATAAATGTATTAGTTACATTACATATTGTTTCAATATATTCACATTTGGGTTGTGGCTTAAAAAAACTCATATTTGAATATTTCATCTTTTTACCAGAATAATTCTAAGCAGGTTCAAACAAGCGAACATATTTGGTTTTGCTCTGGTTTATTCCAGTTCGTGTTGCCTCAAGTTAAACTAGGTGAATAATTTCTCCCTTTTGATCCAAAAAATATAATAAACGTTGTGTGGTCCGTATCACAAAATACTGCACAACTCTAATACAGGTCACTAACTATGACATTACTTAGATAAGAAGGATTCTGGTTGGTTGAAACATAGATAAACTTAGAAAATCTCAACCATGAACATATAGTTTGAAGCATATTTCCAGTTATTATTTAGTTGACAACCGAGAGATGTGAAAACCTATCTTCATAATTATAGGTCTAATTGCTATCATATTTCATGTGTAGAATTTTTTTTCTCCTTTTTTATATACGGAAGTGCAAGAGATATGATTACATGATTGACAGGTCTAGAGTGAACAAGCTCTGACTCATGGGCTGCATCCGAAAACTGAAAAATGCTGCCTTTGGAGGACGCATTTCAAGGTAGGATGCTTCAAGGAACGTCTAAATCCAAAGTTAGCTTCACTTCCTGCATCACGAGATGCCTTCATCTGATCGATTTTTGAAGGCAGCATAGATGTGTCCTTCGCTGCCTTTGATATCCCACAATCTTGCGCGTTCCATTCCGTGACGGTTGAGCTAAAAAATAAAGATGGCGTCTGAAAGTTGCATTTGGTGGTTAGTTTGTGTATAAATGTATATTTCTGACTAACTTTTTGCACTTTTGGTGTTATTTCTAGCGAGAATCCAATGTTGTAGTAATTAAATATTAATTTAGTTATCACCAAAACTCGTTCTATTGTTGATCGTTAATCCGTTATGCTGCCTTAGAAGTCTGTCCGAGCTTAGTTTTGCGAGGTGCCTCTGTGCAAAAACGCTGCCTTTGAAGTCAGTGCCTGACAGGGCAGCAAGTCAGCTGCCTAAGTTTTCGGATGCAGCCTTAAATACTCGCGCTCAAGTGGAAGATAATGGACGGTGCTCTTCAGATCGTGGAGAATTAATAGAAAAGTTATTCTTTATAAAGAACATGTGAGAATTGTCTGTTCTTAAATACTAACAATGACAATAACTCAGCATCCACTCTTCTTTCTTGCAGAAAAAGTCTTCTACATCCATGTTTTTACGCTCGTGCTCAATACAGTGAGTCTTCTGAGCTTTTAGCGCCACCGCATCGACCTTTTGGGTAACAGCAGTCGCTCTGGTCATGTGATGTAATGCTCAAATCTTATTGGACGGCCCTTGTTTTTGCTTTGCGAAACTGAAAAGATTCGTCAGACTGGACGAAAAAAAACATTTGAATTTTCGGTGCACGAATGAACAAAGCATCCATAGGAAGCGGTTGTTTTCAAATGAATTTAGCTTTTTTACGCTCAGTGTGGAAAGGCCATTAATCTTAGGAAAAAAGCTTGTCAACGAACATTTTTCATTTTAGTCTTCGTTAACAAAATTAACACTACTGTAGAAAAGAGGATGGTCCAGGCGGTGTGCTGTACACCAATCAGTGAAGACTGACCATAAGGGCATAAAGGCATCTTGTAGATGCAGGCCTGGATTAAGAATTCAAAGGCCCCTGGGCACAATGTGTTGTTCAAGATTCAGTTAGGTTCATCAACAATTACAGCTTCGGTCAGAAATCTTGGTGTAATCTTCGATGACCAGCTGACCTTCAAAGAGCACATTGCAAAGACTGCTCGATCTTGCAGGTTTGCACTACACAACGTCAGAAAGATCAGGTCCTTTCTGACAGAGCATGCTGCACAACTTCTTGTCCAGGCCCTTGTCATTTCTAGGCTCTCCAAACAGGTGTAATGAAGAATCAAGTCAATGAAGCTAATGAATTTGCAGTAGTTGGTAATACAAATAAGTTGGCTGAACAAACTAACAATCAAACAAATCTCTCACAGGATCAATGTACACAGAAATAAATTCTAGCAGTCTGAAACTAACTAGCAATGTCTGGTAAACACAGCAAATAAGCTAAAGACTGATGCAGGAAGTGATGAAGGAGGCTTTAATAGGCAGCAAGGAGCCAGCTGACCAAGCAGGGCGTGGCATCAATTAGACCATAAGAACCGGACAGAAGACACACAAACACCTCCCAAAACAAAATAAAAAACAGAAATAGAACAAAAGGGACGTAACAGCAACTTTTTTATCAATAGAGGCCAACTGCTGTGTTCACGCCATGCCACAGCACGTGACATTCTACCTGGAGCTGTTCGTGTCCTCTGACTCAGATTGTGCATTGCTATGGTAACACTATCAATGCCAATAAATCTTCAGCGGTCAGGCAGTATAGTGGTTACGTGGTATAAGTTGTAGAAAGAAAGAAAATTCCCATTTTACAAGTTGTAATCATAAGTTCTACAAGGATGTAAAAAAACATTTTTACCAGTCATATTCTTGTAAGTACAGTAATTATAATATGAGTCAGAGACATTCACTGGGAATCACCGTGGTAAAACACATGGGAATGACATTTCAGTAACATTTTATGGTTTCCAACAGTTAAACTACAATAAAGAAATACACATTTAGCTGAGATTCTTTTAACACTAAATTGCAGAAATTGTAGACAAAACATGTTTGTCTGGAAGTCTGTAAAGCAGGTTACTCATTCCTTGTTCTGGAGAGCCACTTTTCTGCTGGGTTTATTCCCAACTGTGCACACATGAATGTTATTTTCAAGTCAATACACCTTGCTTTTTTGATTTACTGTATGTGATGTTTTTGAAAATATCGGGGAGCCTGGAAATGGTTGCTAGTGTAGCCCATGCTACAGTATTTGTTATGGGTTTCATATTTCATATTTAAATAAAGTTGTCTTTAAAATGGTACTAAGTTAGGTTAAAATGTACTGTATAAGAATGTGCTCAGAGACAACCTAAACTGTTGGGCCTGTTATTTTTATTTCTTTGTAATGTAATTGGGTGCTTGGTGAAGTATGACCAATCAGGTATCAGTATATGGAAGGGGCGGGACGAACGAGGAGGAGGAAGGGGAGATCGGAGGAGAAAGAGGGAGAGGATGGGATGTCGGTGTTATGTTCAACAAAAACACAGAACAACGGAGCTTCGGGTGAATGCTAGTTTACTCAAGTGACAACAGAACAGAATACGGTACAACTGTGAAGCATGCGCATTAGCATGACTTCACGACAGTATTACTACAACAGATAATAACAATGAAGAACTGGTTCGCAAAACCACAACATTTTCCCCCCTCCCACCAAGCTTAAGTATGAAACGTAGCTTCAAAGTCCTGGAAGTGTGCAGGACGTGCCCTTGTCCTCGCAGGGCGAGTTGTCATAGGGACATCTTCAGATCGTGGGCCCTGACAGCGTTCGGTTCTCGCTTCCTGTCCGGTGACTGCATCAGGATCCAGATTTAGTGGCAGCTGAATGGGGACCATAGGTCGGTTCAGGATTTCCTCCATAACAGAGGGGGTGGGCACTCCTCGAAGACAACTGGCATGCCAGCGGGACCCATTAGCTAGCTCAAAAGTGACTGGCCCGAGCTGCCGTTTGACTTGGAGGGGCTCAGACAGGAAAGAGCTTAATTTATTCCTGCGATGTGGCCTACGGGCTCTTACCCAATCCTGTACTCTTATCTTTGTGGGCTTAACACGATGCTTGCAGTCATATCTGGCTCTCATGTTGCACTGATGTTGATGAACCCGTGCCCGAATCGAAGTGTTCACTGGGAGCTGATGAGATGGGCGCAGCCTGCTCAATGGTAATTCTAGTTCCCTGCCAAGCATGAGACAGGCAGGGGACACCCCCGTGGTGGCATGTTGAATAGCGCGATAATGCAAGAGGGTCTGGGAGAGAGCAGCCTTAAATGGGAAACCTTGGGCAAGGTGTGCACGTATGCCATTTTTCAGACTTTGATTAAATCTTTCCACGCCGCCATTAGCTTGAGGATGGTAGAAGGCGGTGCGTATATGGGCTATGCCCCTGGCAGCCAAGTACGATGAGAACTCACTGGAAATGAACTGCGGCCCATTGTCAGTGGTAATGGCCCGCGGCATTCCCCATCGGGAAAAGAGTTGCTCCAGGAAATCAGCTATTGCGGAGGCTGTAACTGAGCCCATAGGCACAACCTCGGGCCACTTTGAGTGGAGATCATACACCACCACTAGAAACCGCTGATGGTGAGGAACAGAGGCGAGCTCCCCACAAATGTCCATCTGTAGATGCTCCCATGGTTTGGTGGGCCAGTCAACCGGTTGCAGAGGTGGCGGTGCTGGAGCACCTGTTTTACCACTAAGCAGACAAGGTGCACAGTCACGTACAAGAGCTTCTAGCTCTCTATCAATCCCTGGCCACCAAACCAAATCTCGGCACCTCTGCTTCAGTTTAACTATCCCCAAGTGACCCTCGTGTGACATTGACAGCACCCGCCCCCTAAGGGACAGAGGAATGACTGCTCGGTGCCCCCGTGCAATGCATGATTCACCCCAACATGTCAGTTCTGCCCTGACTCTGGAGAAAGGTGTTAAGTCAGCGCTTACCCGAGCTGGCCAGCCATTTTGAATGTAGGTGCTCAGGGTAACGAAGAGTGGGTCTGCTGCAGATTCTCGCTGAAGTTCTTCAAGAGACACTGCTGCCTGTAAGGGCTCATACACTAACTGCACAAGATCTCTCTCTATATCTGACTCTGGCTGCTTGGCTGTGCTAGTTGGCTTCATGGCTGAACGTGAAAGGAAATCTGCAACAACGTTGTCTTTTCCCGGAGTGAACAGTAGCTGGTAATTGTACTGATTCAACCTGTCAGCCCATCGGTGGAGCCTGAGGGGCTTGTGGCCCGTTCCAGAAGAGGACATGAGGGTAGTGAGAGCCTGGTGGTCTGTTCTGAGAGTAAAGGATCGTCCATATAAATACATGTGCCAGCGCTCACATGCCCAAATGCACGCCAATGCCTCTCTCTCTCCCACTGAGTATTTCTGTTCCGCAGTACTCAGAGCCCGTGAAGCAAAAGCAATAGGCCTTTCAATGCCATCATGCAGCTGTGACAGGACTGCTCCGACTGCTACTGCTGATGCGTCACATGTCACCAGGGTGGGGCTGGAGAGATCAAAATGAGCTAGAGTTGGTGGTGACGTGAGAAGATGTTTGAGTCGTCGAATAGCCTGCTCACAATCCGCTGTCCATGTCCAGGGGGTGTTATGCTTGAGTAGCTGTCGTAGAGGGGAAGTGATTTCAGAATACTGAGGTAAGAACCTGAGATAGTAAGCAGTCATACCGAGGAACGATGCAAGCTGTCCAGCCGAGGTTGGCACTTGAAGGTTGAGAATGGCTTCAACGTTGGACTGCAATGGTGCGATACCTGAACTGGACACCCGAAGACCCACAAAGTCTATTGCTGGGGCAGCAAACACGCATTTTTCTGTGTTCAATGTCAGATTGTGTCTTGACAGAGCTGTGAACACCCGTCTGAGGCATTCATCATGAGTGGCCACGTCCTTTCCATGTACTACAATATCATCTAAGTAAACAGCCGTACCCGGGAGCCCTGCTAGGACAGTAGCCATGATTTTCTGAAAGCAACTAGGTGCTGAACTTAGGCCAAAAGGAATCCTCTTAAAACGGAACAACCCCATGTGAGTCACGAATGCAGTCAGGTTTCTGCTGTCCTCGTGCAGGGGTATCTGCATGTAACCTTGCTTAAGATCCAGCTTTGTGAACACGGAGGAGCCATAGAAGAGTGTCGTGAGTTCCTCGATTGTCGGCAATGGGTATTTGTCTGGCACCACCGCTTTGTTAGGCCCACGAAGGTCAATGCAGAGACGCATGCCCCCAGACCGTTTTTGCACAATCACAAGATTTGAGACCCAAGGGGAAGCATCAATGGGCTCAATGAGGTCTGCAGCTAGCATGCCCTGAAGTTCAGTGGTGACCTTGTCGCGCATGGCGAGAGGCACTCGTCGCAGGGGCTGGATTACAGGCGGTACATTTGGGTTAAGCAGGGGTTTGTGTGAAAAAACAGAGAGGCAGCCTAAACCACCAAATAGAGCAGGAAACTGTGTCTGCCATGGAGAATCCACCTGAAGGATGGTTGCACCACTGTTGTCATGCATAGAAAAGTCAAGGCTAAGGAACAGGTCAAGACCCAGGATATTAGCGCCATGCTGAGTTATGTAGAATGGAAACTCTGGTAGTCGTTTTTGTCCATATTGTACAGGCAGTTTGACTACTCCAGTCACTGCAATGCTGGCTTGGCCATAACCACAGAGCTTCAGAGGAGATGGTTGTAACTCAACATCAGAGAAAAATTTCTTGTAGGTGGCCATATTAAGCAATGACACCTTAGCTCCTGTGTCAAGAAGCAGCGGAATGCAACAGTCTTTCAGCTGCACACCACATGTAGAGAAAGTGACTGAGTGAGGGCCAACTGTATGAATTACCGCTGAAGGCTGTAAACTGGACTTTGATCTGCACCACCTTGCAAAGTGGTTGAGCTTACCACAATGTCTACACTTTTGGCCGATAGCTGGGCAGTCTGGGGACCTGTTGGCATGACGAATGGAGCCACAGTTGCCACATTTCCGTCTTTGTTGACTTGACTGAGGCTGTGTTTGCTGTATGATTGCACCTGCAGGCTGGAACTCCTCATCCATGACTGTATTTGCAGGTACAGAGGTGACATCAATTTTAGCTGCATTAGTCTCTGCTATTTTAGCTGCACACTGTGTAGCTTCTTCAATTTGGAGTGCCAGAGTGAGAGCCTTATCCAGAGTAAGTCTATCATCTTCCATAAGCAACCTCTCTCTGACCCGTGCGCTGTTTGTTTTTTCAATAAGTTGGTCTCTAATTAATTCGTCACGCAGAGCACCGAATTTGCATGGCTCAGCAAGGCTTTTTAAATCCGCGACAAACTGACTGGCTGACTCACCCGATCGTTGGCATCTTTGTCTGAAATTTAGGCGTTTCAACAGCACACTATGACTCCTTTGAAAATGTCCTTTTAGTCGTGCAACAGAGTCAGAGTACGTATTTGCAGCGCTGAGCGTCTGGAAGATCCGTAATCCCTCCGCGCCGAGACAATGGAGGAGAAGTGCACGCTTTCTCCCGTCCGGGACATCATCCAAGCCCGCGGCTACAAGGTACGTCTGAAACGACACATACCAGCGCTCCCACGGCACGACAGGCTCACCGGCGTGGGGTAGAAATGACTCCGGGGGAGGCAAAGATAAAGCCATCCTCGTCGCCAAATGTTATGTTCAACAAAAACACAGAACAACGGAGCTTCGGGTGAATGCTAGTTTACTCAAGTGACAACAGAACAGAATACGGTACAACTGTGAAGCATGCGCATTAGCATGACTTCACGACAGTATTACTACAACAGATAATAACAATGAAGAACTGGTTCGCAAAACCACAACAGTCGGCTAGATATCTTCTTGTATGTGCAGTTTATTTAGTAAAAATAAACATTATAGTCCATTTCAAGGACATTAAAGTGGATTTTGAGTACCTAAACTTTTGAGTTACTGCTGGCTAAGCGTTACTGCGAAGTTCCGGACTAAGGTAAATTGCGTCACAGACATTAACGGGAGAACTATTGGCGGCGAGCCAATACATCTCGCATAAACTGTCTAGGATCGCGCTTGTTGATGAGCTGACCGGATTGCCGTCTACCGCTGACCAGAGTGAGAGAAGGAGTGGATTACTGCTGACGTCTGCTGAGCATGTGCCTCCGGGATGGATTCTAATTAGGAAACCGCCTGACTGTGATCGCATAGGATCCTGATTGAAACGACTATACTTTAAACCACAGGTACCTGTTTTCAACCTGATTTTATTTTGTTTGTGGCTCAAGAGAGTGAAGTGGCCGTTTGTTTTTGGCCTCTACAAACCCGAGCAGCGACACAGGCCTGCAACAGTAACTGAGGGGTATTTTCTATAGTATTTACCGGCTTAGAGTGTTATATTACATTCATCTGTGATTGTTCTTTATTTCTTTATTATTGTTGACTGTTTGATCTTACATGTGAAGCTCATTTTGACAGAAAAGGATTGCACATTCGTGGTTTAAAAACAACTTAATTGAAATATTATACAACTGTAATATAAAATAATCATATATTTTTCATTTCTTATTGGCAACAGATTCATTTCAATGTAGTAAATTCAGATTTGAGTTAACCTTTGATTTGGTGGTGAGTTGTATTTATTTTTCTGGTATTTTGTGATAAAATGCCTGAAGTAGGTAGAAGCATAAAGCTAAACAAATTGGACCCATCATAAAGAAGAACTGGGGCGTCACCCATAAAATTCCCAGTGAAAGGAAGGGGGCGTTACACTATGGTCAGTCCTAAGACTTGCGATTTCTCCAATCAGAAACAAGTTACAAATTAGTAATAGTCACTTCACAATGCTCCGTTTAGTCCTTATTCCACATGTGAGAAAGTCCCTGTGGTAGATTTTGAGGTAAAAAAGTAACTTTTTTTTATTTAACTTCTTTTTGTGATAGCAATGCCTGCTTTATAGATAAACTTGTAAAAGTTAAATTGTTTATTGTGTGTCTGTTTATAGATATTCTTTAGGCAAGTCCTTAATGCTGATGTTTTGGCTGTTAGCTCTAAGGTGAGCTAGTTCATGCAAGAATCTGGGTTTGTTGTTATGTAAATTAAACGTTTTAATCTACCCCAATTAAATGTTTATTTGTATTTATGTTTTCTTTGCATTTCAGTATGCTTAGATCATAGGAAGAGAAAGACAAATTGAGGGGTGTCTCTCAATGTTCAAGTGTTCAGGTTGAATTTCTTTATGGCCAATTATGACTGACAGTAACAAACATGCTTACACACACGTGCATGCATACACAAGCATACATGTTTTTCAGTTTTATGATTATGACACTGATGTAACAAACACACACATGTTGGTTTTGCTATACTTGTGAGGACTTTCATAGATTCTATTGTTTTTATACTGACCTAACAATATTTTCTATTGCCCTACACCAACCCTACCCCTAAACTTAGCCCTCACAGGGGACATTTTGCATTTTTACATTTTAAGATAAACTTAATTTAGTATTTTTAATAATGTATTTCCCTTGTGAGGACTGGCCAAATATCCTCACAAAGTCAAAAATCTCAGGCTTTACTATCCTTGTGGGGACATCTGGTCCTCACAAGTATAGCAAAACCAACACACACACACACACACACACACACCGATTATGTTGAAAAAAACGATCAAATCCCCCCCCTCTTCCCGTTACATATCACCCTAGTGTATATCATAATGTTACATCTCATACCAGGGTATGTTACAACTAACCCAGACTTTGGGGTTTTACTCCTCGTGTTTGAATCAAGGTTCAAGGTTTCTTTATTTGTCACATAATAAATTATACAGGGTATAATCAAAAGTGAAATGTAGATCAAATCAGGTCCGCTCAGTGGACAGTGCAAAGAATACAAATTATATAAAAATAACACCACACAAGAGCATATATATAGGTAAAAAAGAGAAATAAAAAGTAAAACGAAACCTTTTCCTTTCTTTTTCTGTTTGTGCTGCAAAAATCACAGCTGTGTAATTTACTGGAGGACACTTGAAACTACTTTGAATCCCATTTTTGAACACACTGACTTAACTCCAAGATACAGACAGAAATGTCAAAATTGTTACAACCATTCCTGATCTCCCCCTACTGAGCAGGAAAGGGGATTTGAAGATTTTATTATTATTATTATTTTGTGATGCTATAACTCTTCTAAATGTAAATATATTGAAACAATATGCCTTCTGAGATAATGATTTCACTTGCATTTTACTTAAACTCTTTGGGTAATGGCAGGATCAATCATCAATGCAACTGAGACAAAATATGTTTTCTGCAGTTTAAATGCTACACAAATGACATCGGACACTACAGCTGGTTTGTTACTGTTCCAAGGTGATCTGCCAGCTCTAACCAGTTCAATTGAAATCTACCAGGTTGATTATATTTAGCTTGAAAATGCATTTAGGTTGACCGAATGCATGAGCAGTGTGTGCACAGAAACGCTGACAAATGTTGAGATATTTTAGAAATATGTTTACTTTTTAATGCGTTTACAGTCAACACCCTGCTGAGTCAGATAATATCTCACCCCCTTTGCACACTATCACTCGGGATAAAGATCTTTAGTGTTCAACTAACCAGATAGACGTCAGCCAATGCCTTTCAATATGCTTTAATCACATCCGAGAAGGCCTTATTCCAATCACAGAGAATCCTCCTGACAAAAAGAGTACAACAGTAAATATGTGCATTGCAAAGGTGGCATGATTCATTACATAATTTTTCTCTAATATGATTGGTTCTCCAGTGGATTAGAGTTAATATTTAACTATTATATAGTGCAAATATAATAATTAACTTTAGTCTGTCACTGGATTAGAGTTTATGTTTAACTAACTGTTATAAAGGTACTGTACATTTTTTTATTGTTATTTTTAATGATTAATTTACCAAAAGACTTCAGTCTATTTGGCAATAAAAAACACAAAAAAACACATAATTGCCTGTTATGAAGCGTAAGATGAAAATGAAATGGGTGCTGTATAACCATAAGCATAAGGGTCCCGCCTACCCACTTTGAGCTCTGTTTAAGCAGCAGCCCAGTCAAACATTCTTCAAATTTCTGGGTTTTACCATATGAGCTGATCTTGAGAAGAAATACATCAGACTGTCATCCATGTAAGTAAATAGCACTTAAGATGTCATTTATGTAGAAAATGGCTTAATAGGACAAGTATAAATGAACATTTTGTGAGCAAATGAAAAAAGCTAATCCATATTTATTTAAATCATGGATACAAAAAACATTTGTGAGTAAAAATGTGTTACTGATCATTTTAGAACTCACACACAAGAGACATGGATCAATATATGTCTTTAGTCGCTGGGGTATATTTGTAGCAATAGCCAAAAATACATTGTATGGGTCAAAATTATCTATTTTTCTTTTATGCCAAAAATCATTAGGACATTAAGTAGAGATCATTCTCTATGAAGATATTGTGTACATTTCCTACTGTAAATGTACAAAGATATTTTGAAGATATTTTGTAAATTTCCTACTGTAAATATATCAAAACTTAATTTTTTATTAGTAATATGCATTGCTAAGAACTTCATTTGGACAACTTTAATCATTTAGATCTCTGATGTTAGTTCTGATATTAAATCTGTGATATTTTCAGATTTCTTCAAAGATGTCCCACCCAACAACTTTGTTTAAAATTGGTGGTAAAGGAGGTTCTTCATTTTCACTGACTGGCAAGAATAACGGTGCCAGTTTAGAGAAGATCGGGGTGTGGGTGGGAGAATGGCAGGTGAAGGCTGTCAAGGTTTGGCTTTCAGATGGCAGAAGTCAGACCTTTGGCGATCCAGCCGGACCGCATCAAGAGCACGCTTTCAAGCCTGGTGAGTGTTTCACCTCACTGTCCCTCTGGGGGAACGGAGCAGGAACACGTCTTGGAGCCATCAAATTCAACACCAACCAGGGTGGACAATTTTTTGCAAAGATGACGAGCTGGGGCTTAAAACAAGAATATCCCATTGATATCGGTTCTGGGTTTTGTTTGGGTGTTGAAGGAAGATCTGGTTCAGATATTGACTGCATGGGATTCATGTTTCTCAATGCAGTTCAATCAACAGTTCTCACCAATGTCAACTATCCCACAATAAACCAACTGATACCACAGGTGACCGTGGAAGAGATAAAATCCATCACTTACAAGAACGACTCCTCTGTCATGCAACAGGAAACTATCGAAACCTCAAAGAAAGTGACCAAAAAATCTTCATGGTCGATGAGTAACAGCTTCACGGCAACATTTAAAATGGAAGTGAAGGCAGGGATTCCAGAGGTTCTAGAAGTTTCTACAGGATTCACTTTCAGTGTAGGAACAGTAAGCACTCATAGTCTGGAGGAAACGGATGAGAGAACCGAAACTCTGTCTACCACTGTAGATGTTCCACCGAGAAAGAAGGTGGATGTTAACATCACCATCGGCAGAGCCACGTTTGACATGCCTTACACTGGCACAGTGAAGATCACTTGCAAGAACAGCAGTGTGCTTCAGTATGAAACCAAGGGCCAATACAAAGGTGTCACTTACACTGATATCAAAGTGAATACTAAAGAATATGATCTGTAATGTTAAGATAGATTCTTCTTGGCTGGGCTCTATATGTGATTTTTACCAGCACTGTATCAGTCTTTCTACTTTTAATAAGTGAGTTGTTAAATTTTTTATTCCTTTTTTTATTTTGTTCCATTTGTTCCAAATGTCTATTTGCTCCGTCATTTTTAACAGGTGAAATATATACTCAGCACTGTCATTTTTAAATAATCTTTGTAATTCTATTACAAAATATTAATATCTGACATCTATTAAAAGCATTTTATGAGCCCTGTATGTAGACTCAAGTTTTATTTTCTATGTTTGTCTGTATTTAACGTTGAAAGAAAATATCTGAGTATATCAGTGCAACTTAACTGAACTTATTAATTTATATAGGTTCACATAGAGCTCAAAAGGAAACATAAGGAAAGCACCAGGCCCAGACGGTGTGTTACAAGCCTGCCTAAAAACCTGTGCTGACCAACTGGCCCCCATCTTCACAGATCTTCAACAGATCATTGGAGCTGTGCGAAGTCCCTTCATGCTTCAAACGCTCCACAATCATACCCGTCCCAAAGAAACCCAAAATTACTGGATTTAATGACTACAGACCAGTGGCTCTAACGTCTGTGGCCATGAAATCATTTGAAAGACTGTTTTTGGCTTATTTGAAGGACACCACCCTTACTGGACCCACTGCAGTTTACCCACAGAGCCAACAGTTCTGTGGATGATGCAGTCAACATGGGACTGCATTTCATCCTGCAGCATCTGGACAGACCAGGGACTTATGTGAGGATCCTGTTTGTAGACTTCAGCTCCGCTTTTAACATCATCATCCTGGACACCCTTCAGAATAAACTGACACAGCTCTCCGTCCCCACCTCCATCTGTCAGTGGATCACCAGCTTCCTGACAGACAGGCAGCAGGTAGTGAGGCTGGGAAAATTCACATCCAGCACCCGTACGATCACAATGGAGCTCCTCAGGGCTGTGTTCTCTCCCCACTGCTCTTCTCCCTGTACATGAATGACTGCACATCCAAAGACCCCTCTGTCAAGCTCCTGAAGTTTGCAGATGACTCCACACTGATCTGCCTTTTTTAAGACAGTGACGAGTCTGCTTACAGACAGGAGGTTAAGGAGCTGGCTGTCTGGTGCAGTCTTAACAACCTGGAGCTTTACATGCTTAAAACTGTGGAGATGATCGTGGACTTCAGGAGAAATCCCTCTGCTCTCCCCCCACTCACTATCATGAACAACACTGTGACTGCAGTGGAGTCATTCAGATCCTTGGGTCGCACAATTTCTCAGGACCTGAAGTGGGACAATAACATTGAGTCCATTGTGAAAAAGGCCCAGCAGAGGCTGTACTTCCTTCGCCAGCTGAGGAAGTTCAACCCGCCACAGGAGCTGTTGATATAGTTCTACTCTGCCATCATTGAATCCGTCCTCTGCAAGTCAATAACTGTCTGGTTCAGCTCAGCTACCAAATCTGATCTCAGAAGACTACAGAGGGTAGTCTGGACTGCTGAGCGAATCACTGGTACAACCCTCCCCGCTCTCCAAGAACTGTACTCATCCAGAGAGAGCAAAAGGGCTGGCTGTGGACCCCTCTCATCCAGCACACTCCCTCTTTGAACTGTTACCGTCTGGTCGACGCTACAGAGCTCTGAGCACCAGAACGACCAGACACAGAAACAGTTTATTTCCCCAAGCAATCCATCACATGAACACTTGTCATTAAACGTAGAACACACAACACTATTATACGATTATGTATTCACCACACATACTTATTTTTTCATTTCAAATTAGCACGTCAGACACACATAATTGTATATTGTGTTTTTGCCATTTTGTACATTGCCTATTTGTATATTGTTATTTTGTTGTCTGTGTCCTGTCCTGTCACTGTTATTCTGTTGCACTGTGGAGCTTCTGTCACCATAACAAATTCAATTTGGGAGGTGTCCAAAAGCCGAGTTTAAAAACTCAGGACACCTTCTTTTCCTTCCTCTTCTGCTCTCTTCTCTATTGCCACTGTGTTTTGACACTGCCTTTAAGCACTCTTTGAGCGTGCTCTGGCTACATGCCAGCTACTACTTAACACCACGATGAGATGAAAAACCACCTAGTCTCGCTACATCCTTTTATTCTTTTACTTTGGTTTCTTTTCTTTCCATTGAGTTTGTGTTCAAAATTTAAGTTTGCCGCAAAGTCCAGCTCCGACTGCACCCGCTTCAAACTTCAACTAGCAACGGACTCCAAAACCACTTGTCAGCCAATGCCCAACCATTGGCTTCCCAAGACTTCAATACAAATGACCACTGAACTGTTAGCCAATCAGCAACCTCAGGAAACCCCCTTTCTGCAACGAAGATGACAAAAGGGAATCCCGTAACACAAAGGCAAGGCAAGTACAAACTCCAGATTTTTGCTGAGCTGGTGCATTTAATATAAATTTTAGCCTCATTGAGAAACTCAATGCGAGGGTTAGTTAAGTGATGGATGGTTGTTCAGGTCTATGCAATTGCAAATATGTTCTTTTGTTGTCTCTGTCCTGTTGCTGTCATTCTGTTGCACTGTGGAGCTTCTGTCACTATAACAAATTCCTTGTATGTGTAAACATACCTGGCCAATAAAGCTCATTCTGATTCTGATTCTGATAAAGTCTTATTTATATTGAAAAGGGAAGTATCTTGTGTTTTGTGCTAGCAAGTTAATGTCTTAAACTGACGATTTTGTTATTTAATAGTGTTTTCACTATATTTTGGATTTGAATATCCAGTGCAGAGTTGATGTTATACGGGTCGTTCAGTTAATCGCTGGTCGAATCCTTGATCAGCCGTAAAACAGTGATTATGTTCAAATTCCCTTTGATTCAAATGATTCCCTTTGAGCTAAATTGACCTATTTCCAATATCCACAGAATCTTCATTTTTTTGGCCACCTTTTGCTATAGATGAAACAGCCTCTATAACAGTGGTGGAGCTAGAGTTTTATACATGGGGTGGCCAAGGCTAAGTCAGGGGGTCCATAGACCATGACAGAAAATCAGTGTATAACTCTAACCTGGAATTCTACGATTGATAATCTACGATTGCTACATTACCTCACATTAGCTATACATTTCTACTGTAACTTAAAATGTTTGTCTGTTGAACTTATTTCTCTTACTTCTATCACCTCATTAACCAGGGGTTGGAGCAAAAGATCTAACATTAACTTGTATAGGCTACAGTGAATCTTGTAAATGTTGAACCTTAAACTTCAACTTACTTCAAACAGGGCTGCCAGCTTTTGAGTTCAGCCTGGAGTGAGAATTATTCAGGATTAATTAACAAGCCTGCGATTCAGTGCACTTGTCACAGGTTTTGAACAGTAAGATTTGTAATGGTTTTAAATAAATCTCTTCTGCTTACCAAGCCTGCATTTATTTGATCCAAAATACAGCAAAAGCATTAATTTCGTAAAACATTTTTACTATTTAATTTAACTTTCTATTTGAATATTTAAAAAATGTAATTTATGTAAATAGGAAAAATATCGAAATTCGTTGATAATTTTTGAGTGAGATGCTAATGGTCTTATCGGATTCTGATTCAGAATGCAGCGGCACGACTGGTCTTCAGCGAACCCAAAAGGGCCCATGTCACACCTCTCTTTATCACCCTGCACTGGCTCCCGGTTGCAGCTGAAGGATCATGTTACTGGAGTAATGATGCTGAAATTGTAGCTTTGGTCACAGAGATCAATTAGGCTACATTTTATTATTCAAATAAAAAGCAGTTATTTTAAATAGTGAAATAAAATCACAATATTACAGCTTTTTCTGTATTTTGGATCAAATAAATGCAGGCAAGGTGAGCAGAAAAAAAAGAAATTATAAATCTTACTATTCAAAAACTTAATTCAAAAATGATTTTGTCTCAATTTTTCTTAACAAACCTACAGTTTGTTACGTTTAGCCTATTGTTAAGGCTAAACGTAACAATTGATTTGTATACAAGTTCATATTAGACCATTTTATAACAGCATAATACCTATACATTTGTATTAATTACAAAAAAAGAGCAATGATGAGTAAATATATAAATGTAATGTTTCCAAAATTCCCCTCTAGTGTATTTCTCCTCTCTCGCTAGTTTATGGACACAGGATGGATTTTCTGAAGTTATGTGACAGTGTTTTCAAGCTGCTGTCTTTCCGGCATTGAAACTCTAATTGAGTATACATTCAGTACGTTGTAGTAATTTATCTTTCAACATGGATTGGATGTTTATTCAATGTTCAGCTATTTCATGCTAATTAAAGAATGCACTCCTGCTTCGCTTGAACTGAGGCAAAGTGGGAGCATGCGTGAACCGTCGCGCCACTAAAGAGCTCCAAAACTGTATCGTTTGAATTTTTTTATAAAACTAACCA
The DNA here is from genome assembly GCA_003573665.1 of Oxygymnocypris stewartii. Taxonomy (NCBI): domain Eukaryota; kingdom Metazoa; phylum Chordata; class Actinopteri; order Cypriniformes; family Cyprinidae; genus Oxygymnocypris; species Oxygymnocypris stewartii. Next base: position 33,241 of record QVTF01020853.1, on the reverse strand, counting down.
TTTGAATGCTGAGACTTTGATTCCTATTATCAAAAGTGACCTGCTCTGTAGTGTCTGTCAGCTCGTTGTCTGAGTCCTCTCTGCTCTGCAATGTTTTTCACTCTGTAAGAAAATGAGTGTGAGGTGCGAGAGCGCATACTTGAGAGGCATGGACAGGACAAGACCAAGCAGGATGCGTATCACCAGACGCAGAGCCGATCCTCCCTATGCGCAGAATACGCAAGCTGCGTAGGGCCCCTGAAACACCAGAGGGCCCCCTTGCTTTCAAATATGTTTTAATTTTTGTTTCAGAAGTTAACCAGCAGTTGTGAAAACACAACGTGTTCTCATGATAATTCATATGGATTTTACGTAAAATGTGGTTCTATAAATTGTACATTTACTTACGTTTTTACGGGCACTAAAACTTACAATACTGACGTATTTTCAGCATCTAAACATACAAATACTTACGTATTTTGAGCATTTAAACGTACAAAACTGACATATCCACGACATCTAAAAATAAATCCTTATGAATATTGAAATTGCGGCATTCATTTTATTATTAGTTGTCTTATCAATTAACTTGTTTTCAATTGCATCATTAAATTGTTTACTCGTTTACTTAATATAAAATGATAACATTTTGTTTTGTTGTGTGGTTTCTGCTGCCAGTTCATTTCCAATAAAAGGCCTACATAATGTTAAACAAGATTTCACTTTATACCTTAAAATAAATAACATTTGAAATCGTTTAACCTTTACTTGTTATGTTTGCCATGGGCCACAAAAAGCATTTTCTCCGACATGCTGTGACTGACAATAGAACTATAAAAACACCAAAATCGCAACATAATTACAAAATTAAACTATTTTATTTGTGCCATTTTGTGCTATTTTATTTTTATTCCAGATCTTCGGAATCCATATGACTGCGAGGCAGTGTTGCCAGATAGGATTGACGATTTCCAGCCCAAAACCCCCCAAAAATGTATCAAGAAATTAACCGATACCCTCAAAATAAAATAATTTCCAATGCCAACAGTCAGAATTGAAATGCAAACATTTCCCAGTGATTGGAATAAGCAACATAATTAGGTATTTCACACTCCTTCAGGCACACCATGACAGTAAAAACGGGGTCATTCATTGATGCGTACTGAATGATAATCCAACAATAAAAAATAACAACAATAATGTGCTTACCTTCCTGTCCCTCTATAATTCCACACAGAACTAGAGGAAGTCTTTCGTTAAGTTCATATTGAACATCATATAGAATTTTTGCACAGTCAAAACTAACAAGTCCAGCTGCTTTCAAGGATCTAGACCGTTTACATTTAAAAGATAAAGGACAGGACCGTATATAAATAGATTTTGATTAAATAATTTAACTGTGCTCTGATTTCAGAGTTGCTGTGATATAACGTTACTCTTCCTGTCATCTATCCCTCAAGAGGTGTAATTCACGCTTTAAGAGTTAAAACACTATCCACTCTTTACCATGTAACTTATTTAGGCATTATGATCATCACTTATAAGTTTCAAAATCAGATCCGTTATTACTGTAAAAATCTGTCGAATCATCACGTCTGTCTGCTGATCGTGATTGGCTAAAAGTGTGGCTGCGACGTCAACATCAGCACCAGTTGTGTTTGCAGTGTGCCATGTGTTTAGTAAACTGATCATGATGACTGATTGGATGCAGTATATGTACACTGGGCTTGTATGTCTATACAATGTATATGTTTGAAAACCGCCAAACTGACCCCAAACCAGCCCAAATTTTGTCCACCCGCCCAAGCCAATATTTACCCACACAATCAAATTCAAAACCGCCCAATCTGGCAACACTGCTGCTAGGAACAGACCCAAATCCAAGCCTTCATTTGGCGATTTACATCATCTCCGTCCCGAGCAGCGAGTCCAGTGACTGTTAACAGCAAAGCCCACGCCCACTAACGCGTTCGTTACGAATTCAAAATTAAAATGTTGCCGACAGGCTTTATGGCAGGATAATCGAACGCTCAGATTGCGACATGCCGTGTTTCTGGTGAGATGTGTTTGAATGATGCAATCAGTCAAGCACGGCGGCCTTCACAAATTCACTGAGAGCAAGAGGATCAGGAGAATAATCTAGATAATATTTTCAGCGATTAACAACATAAATTCTGCTCTGCACCTCACACAAACCTATACTGTATTCCGCCAGAGAGGACTGCGACTGAAACGCATCGTCATTTGGATTACTTTTGGTAGTGCTTTTGACATTTTTGCAATAAATAAATTATTTTAATTGCATTTATCTGTCTGTCATGTTTTTCTTATACTGTAACGTTACAGGAATAGCTATGTTTAGGTTTAGATGTAGGAGTGGGATTAGCGACTATAACATTTTTAATGCTAAATTGTTAAACTGTTATTTTCCTGCATATTTCAGTCAATTGCGTTTTATATCCCTTTGTATTCGCTATAAAATTGGTAGGTTTAGGTTTGGGGGTATAGATTAAGGGGTATAAAATCGAAATTGCTTATAAACAAAATGATAAAAAATGCTAATTTGCTGTAAAATTGGTAGGTTTAGGTTTGGGGTAAGGGGCCTAAAAATATAAATAGCGTATTCATAAAATTATAAAAATGCATTGATACGAATATCTTAATGATATAATAGATACGTAAATATTTTACGTTTTTTTAGCTAAAAATACATATTGATGTGTAAATTTTAAACATTGATATAAGTCTAAATTGTACGTTTTAGCATAAAAAAGCGTACAAAAATGTACGTTTTGTGCTAGTAAATGTTATGTATTAATACCTACGCAAAAACATGAGATCAGACTGTACATTCCCCTAACTAGGACACAATAACACAATTACCTAGGGGTGTGATCAACCAGACAGCGGGAAAACCCCGCAATAACTGCATTTCACCACAATCACAAACATGATCATAAACACTGTAAACAGCCAGGCCATTTTAGTTCCCCTCACTCCACAACAAATCCTTTCAATTTGCACTTAGTATTTAGAAAAGAACAATAAATAAAAATATAAGAAGCTATAGCCTATAAATGACAAGCCAAAACGAATTTAGACTAAAATGAAACTGAAACCAAAGTCGAGTTTCTCATTTAACAAAATGTATTTGAATGTCAAACTATTATTTATGTAGCTACTTCACTGGCGTTCCATCACGTAAAACAAAATGTTTTGCTAACATCACGGGTACGGTGATAACGCTTAACGGCACAGGTTTGACGACATATTTAAACTGAGCAGTGTTTTTCCCATATGTTTGACTGACTGTATTTCATTATGATAATGAACAGGCTTATTGTCAATGTAGCAAAGCTTAACTGTCCACGCACATGCAGCGCAATCATTTGAATGTTTTCCTTCTAACAGTGGAATCAACAACTCCTTTTAGTCGCAAAGATAATCTGAATTGTAAAAGGTTCGCTTTTATTCGTGTACATTCACACCACAAACAAATCTTTGTTTTAGTAAAATGGGACTAAAGAAAAATAGATGTTGCTATCTGCCGTTTCCTTTTGCACAGCACAAAAATTCGTTTATATATATATATATATATATATATATATGGCCCATATATTTTCCCTCGCAGAAGCAGGTGTGTAATGTGATATGATGTCCATGTAAACCCTCCTGTTCTGTGGTTTGCTGGATTTTGCGAATGTAAAATGAATCTCCGAAAAACAAATGTTATAGTAGCCTATTTTTAACGGGTCACAGACACTTATACTTTCTAATTTAAGTCAATTCTAATTTAAAATAATCTAGTTGGTTAACGGTTAATAATCGACTAACAAGCGTCAGCTGTAGGTTAGGAAAAATAACCGAAATTAACATACTTAATTTTAATCAGTTGATGCTAACGATCACTGTGTATTTACAACATTCATAAATTCAATCCTGCTTTCGTGTTTGTCTGGTGCTGATCCCGAAATAAATGCGTTCAGTGCTTTTTAGGCTTATTTCACAATGATTTGATTTTCAACACATCAAATTTAGTTTCAGACATTTAAATGAATTACTAGCTAAAATAATTTTGTTAAATAGTACAAACTGATGTTTGTTAGTGTGTATAATGTGGTGTGTATGTAAAGCAGGAATATAATAATCCATTAAAATCTATTGATAATAATCCAATTAAAAACTCTTCACCAAACAGCAATGACTTGGACATTCATTATATGGACAAAGGTACTGGGACACCCCCTTCTTTAGAAGATAAAAAGGCACTTCCAAATTGTGGCAACAAAGACATCCATCACGTCCCTCAATTCTGCAGCTGACCACCAAACCACACTGACCTGTCTCTACCTCAAAGTGATGATGTTACTGACCATTTCCTTGTATCATGCATGCTGCATATTACTGAAAATAACTATAAGGCTCCGCGTTATCGTCCAGCTATTGTTCCAGCCACTATAAACAGATTCACCAATAACCTGCCTGATTTATCTCAACTGCTCTGTGTACCTATAACTACAGATGATCTAGACACAATTACTAGCAACAAGGGAACTATCTTCTCTAATACGTTAGAAACTGTTGCCCCCATCAAATTAAAAAAGGTTAGAAAAAAACGTGCTGCGCCATGTACAACAGTTATGCCCATCCTCTCAAGAAAGAAACTCGGAATCTTGAGCGCAAATGGAGAAAAACTAACTTGGAAGTCTTTAGAATTGCGAGGAAAACAGTATGTCCAGCTATAGACAGGCTCTAAAAATTGCAATAACCGAGTATATCCCCAAACTCAGATAATAACCAAAACAATCCAAGGTTTTTATTTAGCACAGTGGCTAGATTAACAAATAAACAGTTTAATAGCAATGACTTTATGAATTTCTTCACTGATAAAATAGATAACATCACAAATACAATAACAAATGTAGATTCTACAGCGTTTAGTACTTCAGCTTCATTCATCGCACCCAAAGAAAAACTGCAGTGCTTTACAACTATAGGACAGGATGAGCTAAATAAACTTATCACTGCATCTAAACCAACAACATGTTTACTAGATCCTGTACCCACTAAATTATTGAAAGAGTTGTTACCTGTAGCAGAAGAACCGCTTCTCAATATTATTAACTCCTTGTTATCTTTAGGTCACATCCCAAAACCATTCAAGCTGGCAGTTATTAAGCCTCTTATTAAGAAACCAAAACTAGATCCTTGTGAACTGGCAAATTACAGACCCATTTCAAATCTTCTGTTTATGTCAAACTTTTTTGAAAAAGTAGTGTCTGCTCAATTGTGCTCCTTCTTGCTACCACTTTGTTTATTTAAACGGGGAGGCATCTCAATTATCACCAGTAAAGTATGGAGTACCACAAGGATCTGTCCTAGGTCCTCTGCTATTTTCATTATACATGTTGCCCCTTGGTAATATTATTAGTTCCTGTGGCTCAGTGGTTAGAGCATTGCATTAGCAGCGCAAAGGTTGTGGGTTTGATTCCCAGGGAACACATGTACAGACAATACAAATGTATAACCTGAATGCACTGTAAGTCGCTTTGGATAAAAGCGTCTGCTAAATGCATAAATGTAAATGTAAATTAGAAAATACAGGATTAGTTTCCATTGTTATGCTGATGACACTCAACTATATATCTCAACAAGACCAGATGAAACTTCTAAACTATCTAAGCTAACAGAGTGTGTTAAAAATATAAAAGATTGGATGACCAATAATTTTCTCCGATTAAATTCAGATAAGACAGAGATATTACTAATTGGACCTAAAAACTTTAGTTCATAAATCATAAAAATCATATTTCCAATGTTACAAAAACAGCATTCATCCATCTTAGAAACATTGCCAAGCTACGGATCATGTTCAGTGTTTCTGATGCAGAAAAGTTAGTTCATGCATTCATGACCTCTAGACTGGACTATTGTAATGCACTGCATCTTCAATAAACAAGCTACAGACAGTAAAAAATGCTGCGGCTAGAGTCTTTACCAAGTCAAGAAAATATGATCATATTACTCCAATTTTACAGTCTCTGCACTGGCTACCTATTAAGTTTCGTATCAGTTACAAAATATTATTACTTGCCTATAAGGCCCTAAATGATTTAGCTCCTGCGTACCTAACTAATCTTCTATCACGCTACAATCCAACCCGCTCCCTAAGGTCGCAAAACTCTGGACTCTTGGTAGCACCTCGGATAGCAAAGTCCACTAAAGTAGGTAGAACTTTTTCATATTTGGCTCCTAAACTCTGGAATAGACTTCCTGATAACGTTCGGGGTTCAGACACACTCTCTCTGTTTAAATCTAGATTAAAGACACATCTCTTTAGCCAAGCATTCATATAATGCATCTCACAATCTTGTACTGCAGGTATATCTGACCAAACGTACATTATTATGCTTTAGCTTGGGTTGAACGGATAATTTAATCCAGGGTTGTTCCTGGATGGAACAACTGCTACGCTCCAGTGGACTACTTACAATCTGACTTTGCTGCAGTTGTAACAAACTACTGGTTCGTCTGGCCGGAGGAGAACTGCCCCCCCGACTGAGCCTGGTTTCTCCCAAGGGTTTTTTCTCCATTCTGTCACCGATGGAGTTTTGGTTCCTTGCCGCTGTCCTTGCCGCTGTCTAGCAAACATCCTAAAATAGGTCTTACATATGTAAAGTTAACTTACAAATTTAACTAAAAGCTAACCGTGAAATCTTAATTTTAAGTTGAATGTACAAATTCTGAAACTAAATGCGTCAACAAAAAAAATCATGTTTACAGTGTAATCATAATACTTTCAATGAAACCATTGTTGTACATAAACCAACAATATTAAATAGAGAAAGTTATACATGCACACACAGGGCTCATGTAATGCTTTTATTAAATGTCGCAGTAAACACGTTTGAAATTCTTATGTGAAGAACAGCAAACCATTTGGACCAAAGGAAGAAAAGCGCAGACAAAACAGTTAAATGTAAAACAATGGTTACATTATCTGATTTTACCAGCAAAGACAATCTCATCAGAGATCACAGATCAGATTCTTGAATATTCGTTTTGATCTCAGTGTACGTGACACCTTTGTATTGGCCCTTGGTTTCATACTGAAGCACACTGCCGTTCTTGCAAGTGATCATCACTGTGCCAGTGTAAGGCATGTCCAACGTGGCTCTGCCGATGGTGACGCAAACATGCAACTTCTTTTTAGGCGGCACTTTTATAGTGTTAGACAGAGTTTCGGTTCTCTCATCCGTTTCCTCCAGACTATGAGTGCTTACTGTTCCTACACTGAAAGTGAATCCTGTAGAAACTTCTAGAACCTCTGGAATCCCTGCCTTCACTTCCATTTTAAATGTTGCCGTGAAGCTGTTACTCATCGACCATGAAGATTTTTTGGTCACTTTCTTTGAGGATTCGATTTTTTGCGGTTGCTCGACAGAGGAGTCGTTTCTGAGAGTGATGGATTTGATCTCTTCCACGGCCACCTGTGGTATCAGTTGGTTTATTGTGGGATAGTTGACATTGGTGAGAACTGTTGATTGAACTGCATTGAGAAACATGAATCCCATGCAGTCAATATCTGAACCAGATCTTCCTTCAACTCCCAAACAAAACCCAGAGCCGACATCAATGGGATATTCGGTTTTTAAGCCCCAGCTCGTCATCTTTGCAAAAAATTGTCCACCCTGGTTGGTCGTGAATTTGATGGCTCCAAGACGTGTTCCTGCTCCGTTCCCCCAGAGGGACAGTGAGGTGAAACACTCACCAGGCTTGAAAGCGTGCTCTTGATGCGGTCCAGATGGATTGCCAAAGGTCTCACTTCTGCCATCTGAAAGCCAAACCTTGACAGCCTTCACCTGCCATTCTCCCACCCACACCCCGATCTTCTCTAAACTGGCACCGTTGTTCTCCCCAGTAAATGAAAACCGATAGCCTCCTCCACCACCAATTATCCGTACAGTTGTTGGGTAGGGCATCTTCGAAGTAAATAGATCTGAAAGTTATATCAGAGCAATATTAACATTGGCAATAAAAAAAATAAACAATATAGTATATTAAATGTCCCTTGCATAATAATTGGTCAAATTAATAAGCATTTTAAGGTCACTTTGAATGTATTTTTATTTTCTCTCTAAAAGTATCACCATTGAAACTATAAATCTATAGAAGTGTTTCCCAACCCTTTTTCTGGAGGCTTACCCGCATTAAAAATGTTTTTTTTTCCTTTCATATCGAACCCTTTCATTTTAGATCTCAGGGTCTCTATTAATCTCCAACTCTATTAAACTCAATCAACGGTATTTAACAGACAATATTCACTGTTGGCATGCATCTAGGAACATGGTTGGGAAACATGGCTGTCTTGTTAAAAAATATAAGAAGCTGTAAACTATGAATTACATCTTAAGTGCTCGTCACTAGAAACATACTTACACGTGGATGTAGTCTGATGAACTTTTTCTCAAGATCAGCTCCTCTGGTGATAGTCAGAAAAGTGAGACGTGTTCTTCTTCTTCTTTGTTTTTAACGGCGGTTGGCAACCAGCTTTTGGTGCATTACCGCCCCCTTCTGCTCCGGAGTGTGAATCAGACAATAGGCTTACAATCTAGTTTCCACATAAAAAGAAACAAAAGAAATAAAATAAAATAATAATCTTATCACACACATTCATTCATTACCCAACACACTTTCCCATATCCCTGTTTTATCCTCATAACCTATTAAACAAACCAGTTTCCCTTAAGAAAGTTAACAATACCCTAACCTGTGCTCTGTCACCTATGCTCAACACTCCTTTTAAAGTTAATTCCTGCACCCCTAATTCCCTCAAATTATTCCTCAAAATCACTCTCTGTATCTCATACCTTCTACATCTTATAATTATGTTCCACTGACTCCTCTTCCTGACACCACTCACATAAGCCTGTCTCGTGTTTTCCTATCATTTTCAGTGATTTGTTTAGAGCACCGTGCCCCAGCCTTAACCTTGTCATTACTGTTTTCTCTCTCCTGTGCCCACCACCTAACCTAATTATTTTTACACTCTTTTGAATTTGATATAAATGCCTTCCTTTCTCCTCTCTGTCCCACCTTTCTTGCCAAATTTGGTTATTTTTTTCCCAGATTATACTTTTGACCTCTGCTTTACTTATTTTAATTTGTATTTCTATAATTCCCTTCTTTAAAGCCCTTTTTGCCAATTCATCCACCTGCTCATTCCCTTTCACCCCTACATGAGCTGGAACCCACATAAATTGTACCTGTCCTCCTTGATTTGTAATCCTTGTTACTGACTGGAGGACTTCATATAATACATCTTGACGGCTTTTTGAGTGAAAAGACCTTAAACTCTCAAGGACTGAGGATGAATCGGAGCATATCAGAACCTTTTCTTGTCTTGTTTTTTCCACCCACCTTAACGCAACTAATACTGCCCCCATTTCCACTGTATATACTCCTAAAAAATCTGATGTTCTTCTATTAATTCCTATTCCTTTAGCCGGTATTCCCACCCCATACCCTGTCACTCCTGTCTCAGGTTTCTTAGAACATCTGTATACACATGTACAAATTCTTTATAATCTTTATTTATAAGGTACTTAAATGCATTTACCAAATCTGTTTGATCTTTTTCTTTCCTTTTTAATTCTAACAAATACCAGTCAATATCAGGCCAAACAAGTAACCATGGAGCCACCATCGGATATACTACAGTAGGGCTCATCTTCATATAAAATACTCCAAATTCTCTTGCAACCTCATTGCCTATTCTACTAAAATTATCTCTGTTGTATCTTGCATTCTCCCATGTCTCCTGCAACACTTCTTTTGTGGGGTGGAAATCATTATGACCCTGCAAATTAGCCCAATAATTTGTCATCAGCTGCCTCCTTGTTAATGCTAACGGCATTTCTCCCATTTCTACCTGCAGTGCAGCTACTGGTGAAGTTTTAAAAGCACCACTACACACTCTTAATGCCTGTGCCTGTATCCTATCTAGTTTCTAGTGAGACGTGTTTGATCGCACTGCTGCTTAAAGCTCCAAAGGGGGCAGAAGGTACCAGGATTTAATTTACTTAGGCACCACCCATTTAATTAGCATCTTTTGCATTTCACAACAGGCAAGAAGAGCTGCACGATATATATAGCATGTGATTGTCATGCGCATCTCTTCAGTAAAGCCGGTTCTGTGATTAGTATTAAATCTCCATCACCTGCTTTACCCAGTAGATGGAGCAGCAGTTAATACACAGAGCCGTAGTTCACTGACAAACTACTCAACTCGCGCTCATAATCACAGATGAATCGCCTTCGATAATGAACGTGATATTGCGTAGCTTGTCAGTGAACTACGGCTCTGTGTATTAAATGCTGCTCCATCTGAAAGCAGGTGATGGAGATTTACTGCTAATCTCAGAACCGGCTTTACTGACGAGATGCACATGACTATCGCGAGGAATATATCGTACAGCACTAAGGGAACAAGTTTTGTGGTTTCCATCAAAAATATGTTTATTGTCCCTGAGCTTGAGTTTCTTGGCTCTTAGTGCTCACAGAGACAATCTGTCAAACATATGCATTTTCAAGCTAGTTGTATAATTAACCGGTGATTTATTCAGACTAGTTAGAGCTGCAGATCACCTTGAGGCAGTAACAAACCATTTCCCAAATCAGTTGTGTAGTATTTCAACAGTAGCATACATATAATTGTCTTTTTTTTGTTCATTATAAATATGTAAGAATAACTTGAGCCTGACATTAACATGAACAAAGTCGAATCTCTCTTGTTATAAAAAATAAGTACAAAAGTGCAGATCTGTATGCAAATGTAAGATAGAAATGGGACTATTTTGTAGATTTGAAGAGAAACATTGTTATAAGGTTTATATTTCAGCCTTTGAGATTCTTGTTGATGCCACGATATATTGCAACAATTATATGCACATTATTAGTTTTCATAATTAGTCCTATTTTTTCTTGATGATCTGTCTTGCTTGGTAAGAAAAATGCAAGTAAAAAAAAACAAAAAAAACATCTGTGTATTAACTGTTGCTCCATCTACTGGGTAAAGCAGGTGATGAAGATTTAACACTAATCACAGAACTGGCTTTACTGAAGAGATGCGCATGAAATCACATGCTATATATATATCGTGCAGCACTGCTTGTCACATAGTTGCCTAACGCAAAAGATGCTAATTAAATGGGTGTTGCCTAAGTAAAATACATCCTTTGTAATGTGACCTTCTGCCCCCTTTGGAGCTCTATTTAAGCAGCAGTGCGATCAAACACATCTCACTTTTCTGACTATCACCAGAGGAGCTGATCTTGAGAAAAAGTTAATCAGACTACATCCACGTGTAAGTATGTTTCTAGTGACGAGCACTTAAGATGTCATTCATAGTTTACAGCTTCTTATACTTTTTTACAAGACAGCCATGTTTCCCAACCATGTTCTTAGATGCATGCCAACAGTGAATATTGTCTGTTAAATGCCGTTGATTGAGATTAATAGTAGTGAAGTGTTCTGAAACAGTGAAGCTTTAAAACCAATTGTATCGGGAAAAGGTTCATTACTGGAAGCTTTTAAAAACTGCTCCTGCTGTGTCCATCTAGTTTTAAAAATGAACAACACCTTCGAAAGTGCTGTGATTTCATTACAGCTGCTGGTTTCACATCTGGTTCTACAACTGATTACTTGTTTTAATTTATTGTATAAAAATACTGGCCATTGTCAAAGTCATTCATTTGTGTCTGTGTACTGTTAAAAAATAAATAAAACAAACTCATAAATTAAATCTGTCAATGTTAACTCTGCCTCAGTCCTCGAGACTGTTATTTCATGGGCAAAGCTCGTTTAATTTTATTTAAATTAGGATAAAAATAAAACCATGCTAACGCATAATAATGTAAAAGATACTTAAGCGGTCACGTGGTTTTCAGGCAAATGAAGCTTCAGACGTCATAAATCACGTGCTTTTGGCAAAAATAATCCAGCTCCGATACAGCGCTTCAATGTGAGATGTTTCCTTTTTTATACAAGCTTCGAAGCCTCCGTGTCGAACGTCACATCACTAATTAATAGGAGACCCTGAGACCTGAAATGAAAGGGTTAGCCTCCAGAAAAAGGGTTGGGAAGCACTTCTATAGATTTGTATTTCAATGGGAATATTTTAGAGATAAAATGACCTTTAAAATGATACATGCTTTATTTAAAAAAAAAATAAATATATATATATATATATATATATATATATATATATATATATATATATATATGCAAGGGACATGTAATATACTTTTTTTTTGCCAATGTTAATATCACTCTGATATAACTTTCAGATCTATTTACTTCGAAGATGCCCTACCCAACAACTGTACGGATAATTGGTGGTGGAGGAGGCTATCGGTTTTCATTTACTGGGGAGAACAACGGTGCCAGTTTAGAGAAGATCTGGGTGTGGGTGGGAGAATGGCAGGTGAAGGCTGTCAAGGTTTGGCTTTCAGATGGCAGAAGTGAGACCTTTGGCAATCCATCCGGACCGCATCAAGAGCACGCTTTCAAGCCTGGTGAGTGTTTTACCTCACTGTCTCTCTGGGGGAACGGAGCAGGAACACGTCTTGGAGCCATCAAATTCACGACCAACCAGGGTGGACAATTTTTTGCAAAGATGACGAGCTGGGGCTTAAAAACCGAATATCCCATTGATGTCGGCTCTGGGTTTTGTTTGGGAGTTGAAGGAAGATCTGGTTCAGATATTGACTGCATGGGATTCATGTTTCTCAATGCAGTTCAATCAACAGTTCTCACCAATGTCAACTATCCCACAATAAACCAACTGATACCACAGGTGACCGTGGAAGAAATCAAATCCATCACTTTCAGAAACGACTCCTCTGTCGAGCAACCGCAAAAAATCGAATCCTCAAAGAAAGTGACCAAAAAATCTTCATGGTCGATGAGTAACAGCTTCACGGCAACATTTAAAATGGAAGTGAAGGCAGGGATTCCAGAGGTTCTAGAAGTTTCTACAGGATTCACTTTCAGTGTAGGAACAGTAAGCACTCATAGTCTGGAGGAAACGGATGAGAGAACCGAAACTCTGTCTAACACTATAAAAGTACCGCCTAAAAAGAAGTTGCTTGTTTGCATCACCATCGGCAGAGCCACGTTTGACATGCCTTACACTGGCACAGTGATGATCACTTGCAAGAACGGCAGTGTGCTTCAGTATGAAACCAAGGGCCAGTACAAAGGTGTCTCTTACACTGAGATCAAAACGAATATTCAAGAATCTGATCTGTGATCTCTGATGAGATTGTCTTTGCTGGTTGAATCAGATAATGTAACCGTTGTTTTACATTTATTTGTCTTTGAGCTTTTCTTCCTCTGGTCCAAATGGTTTGATGTACTTCACATAAGAATTTCAAACGTGTTTACTGTGACCTTTAATAAAAGCATTACATGAGCCCTGTGTGTCTGTTGATCTCTATTTAATATTGTTTTATGTACAACAATGGTTTCATTGGCAGTATTGATTACACTGTAAAAACTTTAGCAGTTTAGTTTTCAGTGATTCTTCTGTTGACCCTTTCAGTTTCTGAATTTGTTCATTCAACTTAAAATTTAAAAAAAAAAGTATTTAAATGTCCCCACTAGATGCAAGTTAACTGAACTACTGTTTTGTCCTTAACTTAAAATGTGATTCAATAACATCACGTTCTCAACGTAACTTATTGCGAGATCTCGTGAAGGCCGTTGCATTCAGCTTGTTGGGGAGCTTATCCACAAAGTTTAGAAATTCTCAACTACACAAATTTGGCAAGTTAATATTTGTGTTTCTTGGCTTAATGTGTAAAAATATGTATCTTGTTTAAGAGTACAATTATGATTTAAAGTCATATCATTTAAATCCATGCCAGTGTTAGTTTCGCGGCACTCTGAAGCCTCAAAATGCTTTCAGTTCTCAAATATTATATTCTACATAAAACACTGTTTATTGCTGCTTTACATACACACCAAAATTTAACAAACGTACAAACATCAGTGTGCACTATTTAAAGTATTTTTAACTAGTAATTTAAATGTCTGAAACTAAATTGTATGTGAAATCATTGTGAAATAAGGCTAAAAAGCACTGATCGCATTTATTTCTGGATCAGCGCCAGACGAACACGAAAGCACTTTGAATTTGTGAATGTTGTAAATACACAGTGATCATCAGCATCAAATGATAAAAATTTGGGATGTTCATTTCGGTTACTTTTCCTGACCTACAGATGACACTCATTAGCCGATTATTAACCGTTAACCAACTAGATTATTAGAAATTAGAATTGACAAATTAGAAAGGATAAGTGTCTGTGACCCGTTAAAAATAGGCTACTATAACATTTGTTTTCCCAGGATTCATTTTACATTCGCAAAAACCAGCAAACCACAGAACAGAGGATTCATTCGGACATCATTCAAGAGTTTTATTCGTCACGTACACAATTATACAGAATATAACCAGCAGTGCAATATAAGTAGGGTCCTCTCCATGGGCAGTGCAGTTTTATGAAATACAAACACAAGAGAATATACATAAATATTGGTATGGAAAAAAATTAAGGACAAAGTTAAAAATAAGAATAAAAAATATGAAAATAAAATTATATTTTATATATATTTACAGTATACTGTAGACTTAATAAATAATGAAATAGGCAGGAATGTGCAAGAAGAATCAGTCCTCATTCTGCTGGATCTGTCTGCCGCTTTTGACACTGTCAATCATCAGATCCTCCTGTCCACCCTCTCATCACTGGGCATCACTGGGATTCCACTTCGCTGGTTTGAATCCTATCTCACTGGTCGGTCTTTCAGGGTGGCCTGGGGAGGGGAGGTATCCAAAGCACATAAATTGGTCACTGGGGTTCCCCAGGGATCGGTTCTTGGACCCCTCCTCTTCTCCACATACACTACATCACTGGCTCCCATCATACAGGCACATGGCTTCTCCTACCATTTCTATGCTGATGACACACAGCTCTATCTCTCATTTCGACCAGTTGATCCAACGGTAGCTGCACGGATCTCAGGCTGCCTGGCGGACATCTCGGCATGGATGAAAGAACACCATCTACAGCTCAACCTGGCAAAGACTGAGCTTCTTGTCTTCCCTGCAACTCCAACTCTACAGCATGATTTCACGATTCAGTTAGGTTCATCAACAATTACCCCATCAGCTTCGGTCAGAAATCTTGGTGTAATCTTCGATGACCAGCTGACCTTCAAAGAGCACATTGCAAAGACTGCTCGATCTTGCAGGTTTGCACTACACAACATCAGAAAGATCAGGCCCTTTCTGACAGAGCATGCTGCACAACTTCTTGTCCAGGCCCTTGTCATTTCTAGACTGGACTACTGCAATGCTCTTCTAGCTGGACTTCCATCAAACACAATCAAACCTTTACAAATGATTCAGAATGCAGCAGCACGACTGGTCTTCAACGAGCCCAAATGAGCCCATGTTACACCTCTCTTTGTCTCCTTGCACTGGCTACCAGTTGCAGCTCGTATCCAGTTCAAGTCACTGATGCTTGCATATAGAACAACCACAGGCTCAGCACCCACCTACTTCCACTCACTATTACGAATCTAAATCCCCTCCAGAAGCCCCGCCTACTTCCACTCACTATTACGAACTTACATCCCCTCCAGAAGTCTGAGATCTGCTAGTGATCGACGCCTCGTGGTACCATCACAGAGAGGCTCAAAATCACTCTCCAGAACATTCTCTTTCACCGTTATTTGTTTCTGCCATAGGAATTACACAAGCTTCAGTCTGGATCCAACCCATCCAACCCATCTGAGATGACCGAACACCTGAGAAGAGATGATGACAACCCCTCGTAGGACCTCAGAGGAAGGCAACCATAAGCAATTATACTGAAATAACCAAATTTTGCCATAAATGGTGGATCAGCGCCTAGAGACAACATCTACAGCCCTGAACGTCAGTGAAGTCTAGGACACATAGATGAGCCCCAGAGACAGATCTCCAGTGAGGACATCGTCACCTAGAGATCCATCGGGGAACGACCCCTGGAACCAGTGGAGCCCTTACACTCTGACTTTGCTGCAGTTGGAACAAACTACTGGTTCGTCTGGCCGGAGGGGAACTGCCCCCCCCCCGACTGAGCCTGGTTTCTCCCAAGGTTTTTTCTACGTTCTGTCACCAAAGGAGTTTTGGTTCCTTGCCGCTGTCGCCTCTGGCTTGCTTAGTTGGGGAATCTTTATTTCCAGCAATAGCATCAACTTCATTGCACAGATATTATTTAAACTGAACTGAGCTGGACGCTGCCATCACTAAATTCAATAATGAAATGCATTCAGCTGAAAATTGTGTTAAATCCTGTCATCTTACATTATTGACACACTATTTTCCTATTTTGATACTGTGCAGTTGCTTTGTTACAATTTGTATTGTTAAAAGCACTATATAAATAAAGGTGACTTGACGTGGAAACCAGGAAAAACATTGTTCAATAAACACAAATCTCCACCATGGATTTAACATAACTACAGGAACAACTTGTGGCGGAAAGGGTCTGTTTTCTGTTTTTAAATGCTTCACACAACTTCTCCCAGCACTTCAAACTTCAAGTATTAGCCTACCTAATTTAGAAGTAATTTTTTCTGCATCTCAACTACCCAGACAGCACAAGTAAATCAGTAAGACGTCTGCTAAAGAACTGGGAAACATCTGTCTTGTAATCTGATAAAAGTCTCAGAAGCAGTATTAGATGCAGTCTAATAAATGTCTACTTGACAGGAAACATCGTAGAGACATATTGTAGATTAGCAAACATCCTAAAATATGTCTTACATATGTAAAGTTAACTTACAGAGTTAAATAAAAGCTTAATTTTAAGTTGAATGCACAAATTCAGAAACTGAATGCGTCAAAAAAAATAATTTGAAAACTAAATGTTTACAGTGTAATCATAATACGTTCAATGAAACCATTGTTGTACATAAACCAACAATATTAAATAGAGAAAGTTATACATGCACACACAGGGCTCATGTAATGCTTTTATTAAATGTCACCGTAAACACGTTTGAAATTCTTATGTGAAGTACAGCAAACCATTTGGACCAAAGGAAGAAAAGCGCAGACAAAACAGTTAAATGTAAAACAACGGTTACATTATCTGATTTTACCAGCAAAGACAATCTCAACAAATCACAGATCAGATTCTTGAATATTCGTTTTGATCTCAGTGCAGGAGCGTAGCCAGAAAGGAGACTCTGGATGTCCATCAGAAAAACTGGGTGTGCCACATTTATTGTCAGATTAATGCGCAAAAAAATATAAAAAAATAAGCATGCTTATTGGGTATTAATATGTTAGTTTAACCATTTCATTCTTGTGTAGGCTACATGTGTCTGTTAACCTATTCTCCGTTTTGGATGTCTTTGAAAATCACTATTTTATATCTGCAACAAAGTGAGTGTGTGTGTGTGTGTGTGTGTGTGTGTTAGCATGCGTGCTGTATATTTAGTATTATTAAACCTTTCATTTCTGCGTATGTCTGTGTGTGTGTGTGTGTGTGTGTGTGTGTGTGTGTGTGTGTGTGTGTGTGTGTGTGTGTGTGTGTGTGTGTGTTTGTATGCTTACTGTTTATTCAGCATTTTTAAACCTTTCATTTCTGTGTGTGTGTGTGTGTGTGTGTGTGTGTGTGTGTGTGTGTGTTTGTATGCTTACTGTTTATTCAGCATTTTTAAACCTTTCATTTCTGTGTGTGTGTGTGTGTATGTGACAGAGAGAGAGAGACCATTTGAATGAATTCTCCATTGTGAATGTGTTCTATTGTGTTCTATTGTCAGCCCTGCATTTCACTTCGGCCTACCAGGGGTCTCCAACCCTGCTCCTGGAGAGCTACCGTACTACAGATTTCAGCTCCAACCCCAATCAAACACACTTGAACCAGCTAATCACAGTCTTCAAGGCTGCTTGTTAATTTCAGACAGGTGTGTTGGAGCAGGGTTGGAACTGAAATCTGCAGGGTGGTAGCTCTCCAGGAACAGGGTTGGAGATCCCTGAAAAAGAGAAGACTTGCAAAGAGTATTGTCACCTGTCATTTATTTCAAATATCTATATCTGCAACAAAATATGTGTGCATGTATGTCCGTATATGAGTGTGTCTGTGTGTGTATCTGTGTAAGCAAGCTTAATGATTATTAATATGATAGTTTAACCATTTCATTTCTATTTGTGTGTGTGTGTGTGTTTCTGTGAGCCTATTGTCCATTTTCGATGAGTTTCACTGTCAGCTATGCATCCAGCTATGTTGGCCTAGACCCTAAAAGCATACCACTTTAGGCCTTAAAATTCTTGAACCCTGGTTATCGCTGCTTGCAGCTATATTTGTTGTTGTTGTTTTTTTCCATTTTCCGAAGCTTTCTCACTCAAGAGGGTCACCGACAATCACATACAGTATAACCTACTAAGTCGCACCTGTTGACGCTTTGGAAAAAAGGAGAAAGCAGCGCGCCTAGCGTTTTACACGCGTTTTTAGGCGAGATATGTGAACGGCCCCTCATGTAGTCTCCGTGAAATGGAGCGCGTCACAGCAATGAACCGGCTACTTTATTAAACGAACGAACGAACCAAAAAATAAAAATCTTTAATTACGTAGTCGGAATGAAAAGGTGCATTTCTTTATTAAAGTCAGCGTCGCATTCTGCAACTTTATTTTTCAGCCGACACTGACTGAGAAGAAATCACTTTTTATTTTGCCTTTCCCCCAACATTCATAATCATTAGCCTACTTTTGCCGTTGCAAGCTTTAGACGTGCGCTTGGGCGCGAAATAGGCTATACGCCTATTAAAGGATGGTTAGTAGCCTGTTATTATATTAATCAATTTATGTGTGACTAGTCAAATCTTTAGTCGGGGACAGGCCTTCTTGGCACAAGGAACCGATCCATTTTTTAAATAAAATGCTGTCAATTCGAAAAGTGCGCCTGCTAATCACGTCACGTTATATTGCAATGCAGAGTTATGAATGCGTAATAATAAGTAAAATGATTTTTATTTATTTCATTTATTATGGGTGCAATGGCAGTGCTTTGGTCTTTCTTGGGGGTGCTGAAGCTGCTAGCCCCTCCTTTGCGCTGCCCATGTTTATTACGATTAAAAAAATAATAATTCTGCATCTGTTTTTAGGTGTGCCAGCTGCCACTGTTGGTGGCACCGGCACACCCGTGGCTACACTCTTAAAAATGATGTGTTAAAAATTTACACAAAATATGTGTTAAACAATTCGTAACACATTTTGTGTTACTAATGACACATTGTGTGTAAATATTGTGATTAACTGATTGTGTTAAACACATTTCAGCAGTACATATTGAAATAAAACGTATATTTATTTTGCTTACAGTCAAAGGGCGATATCTACTGTATTTATGTAGTTTATCATGTTTCCAATATAAAATAAGCATTTGGGCGCGCGGGTGAAAATACTGGATTTCGGGAAAACGTGCTGCGTGAGCTTCTGCGCGCATGCGCAGTGACGTTCTTTTTCAACCGTCGCTCTGTCAGCCATGTCAGATAATGCAGCTCTTTGCCTCAGGTGAGTGAAAGTAATTAAAATACTTCTATAATAGTAATGTTTCCCCCCACCTTGCTTAGGATTGTTTTGTGTTGTAATTTTTAATATGTTGTCTCCATGTTTCGTACCCCAAATACGCGGGTGGCCTATTAACTAAATGTCGTCTATAGGCTCGCAAGCTAGCGCATTTACCTAGGTTTTTGTAAAGTTGTGTTGGCACAATTGTTAATAATACATATTAAGTGAAATACATTTTTGTATTGAACATCGAGTATGAACTCATTAACCTTACCGTCCCTTTACAATGAACGTTAAGTCACTATGGAATGTTTCATATTCAACAACGCAAACATAATGTAATCAACCTTGCGCGCCATTTTGTGCCAACGTTACCTGACGAGTCACTGGCTATTTAAAATGTTAATTTTTTATTGTTATTTGTTTTCTCGTTGTGCGGTGTATATATTGTTTTATTTAGATGATGGATGTCGAGAAACAAATTACAGTTACTTTAACAACTTTACACAGAGTGCTTGCAACTGTCTTCATAGACGGAAAGGAAACATGGAGAAAACTATTCACAGTTGAAAGTGTCGGAGAACTGATAGCCAAAACTGAGATGTCTGAACGAGTATCTCTTTATCGAATACTGAGATTTGACACAGATTTTCAAGAATTCATTGACACTGATGTGAATGCAGGTGTGTGGGAGCTTGATAAATTTCAAATATATTATATTGCAAGCAACGCCCAGGATTTATTAGAAGGGAGTGTTCAACCATTACAAGTAAACCATTAATGTATTTTACTCTTTATATTACTAGTGGTCAAAGTAAACATTTCAATAAATAAAATGTTTTTGTCATTTCTTCGTGTCATTCAACAGATGTAACTCGGACTGGCACCACAACTAGATTGCTAACACTGCTTGAAGAAAAAGCCTCTGCAATCCTGAGAGAACACGAAGAGACAAAGATGCTATTTCCTCAAGAAAGTTTCTTGTTAAAGTTGCTGTCAGTGACCTCGTTGAGAAACATGGATTGTGAGTATATGTGGTTTTTTATAAGATGTAAGGTGTATTTGTTTGCAAATTAAAGTAAATTACATTGTATTTAAATAAAACATTTAATAAAACAGTTATAAATAGTACAGTAAATAAGGTTAATTCAATAAATACCTTTAACAGTCTAAAGTACCAGTTTTTATATATATATATATATATATATATATATATATATATTATGTTTGTGTTAGCCATTTCTGCAACTTTTATTGAACTTTTGTTTTTTCAGCTATTCATCTGGTACAGAAATGCTGGCACTAGCAAAGGAGATTGTGTCATTGTTCCCCTCCTTATGGATTCAAGTGCCCTTTGGTGAAAATGAGGGACACGTAAGGATGTTTTTACATTATAAAATGAATACTTGGCAATGTGAATATAAACTGCTCAAGTATATTTGACTCCAACTTAATTCTATTTTTGCATTACTCATGTCAGGAGCCTTTTTTGATGGGCCATCACACAGTGGCTTTATAGAAATGAGACTGCGGAACATCAGACAGAAGCTTCAACAACCAGCGGATGTACAGTTTGAAACGTCGTCATTGTACACTGCAACCTTCTTGGCCAAGTCCAGATGAAACCGTGCCAAGTGAGTGGTTGACCTTGATAAAGAGGATGCAACCGTCACCAGAGAATTCATCATCAATAAAGACTGCAATTGACCAAACCTTCAGTTACTGAAGGAGATGGATAACGACAAAATGTTGCTGAAATCTTCAAGGAATATCCCAGATTTCTTGACATGCCCGCCTTGGTAATAAGACATGCTCAACTAAGAGAGAACTTTACACAAACTTGTATTTCATAATTGTAATATTAATGTTTTTTTTTTGCATTGAAGATGGACATTGAATTTTCCAAGCTCACAGAGTTGTTTATCCAGAAATGGGAAGGGACCATAATTCCAAAGCTCAAGGAAATAGCATCCTTGGAGAAGAACAATGACATCAGACACTTGCTGGATGCACCATTATTTGGTGAAGTTATACACATTATTCCCCAAACTGAAAGAGAATGTGCACTTATGTTCCTGAGAGTTTTAGGAGTTAAATATTTTGATGAACACCTTTTTCCTTCAGTGTCATCAGAACCAAAGATTGACATGTCAAAGCTGCCTGGTGACTTAATAGATTACAGACCTTTAAATATTGTATCATTTTGTGATCAGCAATATGTAACTCCTAGATACAAAATTTAGTTTTAAACATGTTGGTGGTTGAAACTGTTGAACACATTGTGTTTTGACCACATTTGACAATGAATTGTTTTGTAAACATGATCACCTATAGTGGAATGCATAAACAGTAAGTGTGTACTGGTTATTTATTTGAATACAGTTTTCAGGTTCATTAAAATATTTTTTTTCTGTATGAAAAAGAACATGTTGGTACACTTGAGAATAAGTTCAGAAAATATAAAGTACCATATTTTGGAAACTGTTTCATGCATATTTGATGTTTTATTTGACTGCTTAACCGATATGAGTTTTATAATTGATAATGTACTGTATGATGTGGAAATGCATATATATATGCAAGTTTATAGTCAATATACTGTAGTAAAATATTTGAATGCATTAATTCCATGTTAAAAAGGAAAACAAATAAACAGTATGTGGAGCAGTGTCTAATGGTTTTCTGTGAGATTTCATAATAAATGTACACAAATGGTTTATTGATCTAACATTTTTTATAAATTTTATTTTAACATATTTAACAATTCCTTAGTAACACACAGATGTGTTAGATACATAAAAAAAATAACACATCAATGTGTTAACTTAAGCTGCACATTTATGTGTTACATTTTATGACACGTTTTGTGTGTTGAATTTAACTCAACATGTGTTGTCCCTGAGCACACTCAGAACATGTGTTAAAAATAACACATGTTGTGTTGTTTTCAACACATTTGTTTTAAGAGTGTACGCCCCTGATATATAGCATGTGATTGATATGCGCATCTCTTCAGTAAAGCCGGTTCTGTGATTAGTATTAAATCTCCATCACCTGCTTTACCCAGTAGATGGAGCAGCAGTTAATACACAGAGCCGTAGTTCACTGACAAACTACTCAACTCGCGCTCATAATCACAGATGAATCGCCTTCGATAATGAACGTGATATTGCGTAGCTTGTCAGTGTACTACGGCTCTGTGTATTAAATGCTGCTCCATCTGAAAGCAGGTGATGGAGATTTACTGCTAATCACAGAACCGGCTTTCTTCTTGCCTGTTGTGAAATGCAAAAGATGCAAATTAAATGGGTGTTGCCTAAGTAAATTAAATCCTAATTGTACCTTCTGCCCCCTTTGGAGCTCTATTTAAGCAGCAGTGCGATCAAACACATCTCACTTTTCTGACTATCACCAGAGGAGCTGATCTTGAGAAAAAGTTCATCAGACTACATCCACGTGTAAGTATGTTTCCAGTGACGAGCACTTAAGATGTAATTCATAGTTTACAGCTTCTTATACTTTTTAACAAGACAGCCATGTTTCCCAACCATGTTCCTAGATGCATGCCAACAGTGAATATTTTCTGTTAAATACTGCTGTGCTAAATGAGTTTAATAGAGACCCTGAGACGTGAAATGAAAGGGTTCATACGGAAGAAATCAATAAATATTTACTGCGGGGAAGCCTCCAGAAAAAGGGTTGGGAAGCACTTATAGTTTCAATTGTGATACTTTAGAAAAATAAAATAAAAATTAATTGACTTTAAAACGTTAAAAAAATATATTTAAATTTTTAAAATAGTTTTCAAGGGTTGTGTAATGTTTTTTTTTTTATTGCCAATGTTAATATTGCTCTGATATAACTTTCAGATCTATTTACTTCGAAGATGCCCTACCCAACATCTGTACAGATGATTGGTGGTGGAGGAGGCGGTCCATTTTCATTTACTGGGGAGAACAACGGTGCCAGTTTAGAGAAGATCGGGGTGTGGGTGGGAGAATGGCAGGTGAAGGCTGTCAAGGTTTGGCTTTCAGATGGCAGAAGTCAGACCTTTGGCGATCCAGCCGGACCGTATCAAGAGTACACTTTCAAGCCTGGTGAGTGTTTCACCTCACTGTCCCTCTGGGGGAACGGAGAAGGAACACGTCTTGGAGCCATCAAATTCACGACCAACCAGGGTGTACAATTTTTTGCAAAGATGACGAGCTGCGGCTTAAAAACAGAATATCCCATTAATATCGGCTCTGGATTTTGTTTGGGAGTTGAAGGAAGATGTGGTTTAGATATTGACTGCATTGGCTTCATGTTTACCAATCCAGGTTAATCAACCGTTCTCACCAATGTCAACGATCCCACAATAAACCAACTGATACCACAGGTGACCGTGGAAAAGCTCAAATCCATCACTTAAAGAAACGACTACTGCAAACCGTCAACCTCAAAGAAATGTATCAAACAATCGAATTGAATGGCAATTGAATTTCACATGTTTTTACAGTGACATTTAATAGAAGCATTACTTGAGCCATGTCTGTGGACCTAAGTTTATCTCTATTTAATAATGTATTAACATCGATGGATTCATGACGTCTTACGATTACGCAGTAAAAAAGAAATGGCAGTTTAGTGGTTTCAGTGATTTGTTGACAACTTTTAGTTTCTGATTTTATTTTTTTTATTCAGCTAAATTACATTTTTACTGTCTCAACTAGTTGTAAGTTGACCGAACTAGAGCATTTGTCCTCAACTTAAAAAAAAACAGTTGAATCGATTCAATAACATCTCTTATCGCGAGATCTCATGAAGGCCATTGCAGTCAGAAGAGAAGACGGTTGTCAGCGGTGTTGGTGAGCTTCTCCACAAAGTTTGGAAATGTTCTAAAATATACAAAATCGGCAAGTAAATATTTTTAATCCGTGTAAAAAATATGTATCCTGTCTAAGAACAGCATAAGCAGTGTTGCCAACTTAGCAATTTTGTTCAATTTTGCAACTTTTCAGACTACCCTAGCAACTATTTCTTCCGAAAGCACCTAGCAACAAATTTAGCTATTTTTATAATTTATTTGTCAACTTTCAGCAAGTTACTCAAAAAATAAAAAGGCACGCATTTTCCATCTACTTTACTCAAGAAGAGGAATCATAAGATGCCTATTGGCATAACATAAAATTAAGGTAGCTGCTATTTGCAATTATTCAATTTAAAAACAATAATTGTTCATTTATGATACATCTTGTTCCTGTGCTTGTTAATCAGTTTGATAAGTTACACTGCAAGAAAAAGGTACTAGTAATTTTCCAAGACATTATCTGTTGTAACCTGAAAACACAAAATACAATGCGTAATTTAAAATCTAGGTTAGAAAAACCTATGAAAAATCAAAAAGAAATAGTGCTTCATATTAACCGTGATCTCATAATTCACAAGTATTTTACGTAAAATGTGGTTCTATAAAACGTACATTTACTTTTTTACAGGCACTAAAATGTACAATACTGATGTATTGTCAGCATCTAAAGGTACAAAACTGACTTATCAACATCTAAAAATGAATCCTTATGAATATTGAAATTGCGGGATTCATTTTATTATTTGTTGTTTTTAGTTTTCATATAAATTTTGTTTCTAATTGCATCATTAAATTGTTTACTCATTTACGTAATATAAAATAACATTTAGTTTTGTTGTGTGATTTCTGCTGCCAGTTCATTTCCAATAAAAGGCCTACGTAATGTTAAACAAGACTCCACTTTATACCTTAAAATAAATAATATTTGAAATCGTTTAACCTTTACTTGTCATGTTTGCCATGGGCCACAAAAAGCATTTTCTCCAACATGCTGTTACTGACAATAGAACCATAAAAACCGCCAAAACCGCAGCATAATTACAACATGAAACAATTTTATTTGTGTGCTGTAATCCATACGACTGCGAGGAACGAACCCAAATCCAAGCCTTCATTCAACGATCTTCATCTCCGTCCCGAGCAGCAAGTTATCCAGTGACCATAAACTGCAAAGCCCGCGATAACTGACGCGCTCGCTCGTTACGAATTCAAATGTTGCCGTTTCAAACGACATGTTTCACGGCAGGATAATCGAATGCTCATTGGCTCTCGCCTGCATTCGTCACAGATTGCGGCATGCCGTGTTTCTGGCGAGTTATGTTTGAATGATGCAAGCAGCCAAGCACGCGCGGCCTTCACGAGTTCACTGATTGAGAGGATTAGGATAATAATTACAATAATATTGCAATAAATAAATGATTGCAATTGCTGTCTGTCATGTTTTTTTTTCTGATACTGTACAGAAATAGCTATGTTTAGATGTAGGAGTGGGATTAGCGAATATAAAAACATTTTTAATGCTAAATTGTTACTAAAACGGTCATATTCCTGCATATTTCGGTCAATTGCGTTTTATATCATTTTATATTGAAAATTAAAAATTCTAATTCCTGTGGCTCAGTGGTTAGAGCATTACGTTAGCAGCGCAAAGGTTGTGGGTTCGATTCCCATGGAACACATGTACTGACCAAAAAATGTATAAACTGAATGCACTGTAAGTCGCAAAGCGTCTGCTAAATGCATAAATGTAAATGTAAATGTAATTCGCTGTAAAATTGGTAGGTTTATGTATGGTGTAAGGGGCCTACAAATATAAATAGCGTATTGTTAAAATTATAAAAATGCATTGATACGAATATCTTAATGATATAAAAGATACGTAAATATTTTTACGTTTTTTTAGCTAAAAATATATATTGATGTGTACATTTTAAACGTTGAAATGTCTAAATTGTACGTTTTAGCATAAAACAAACGTACAGAAAAATTTACGTTTTGTGCTAGTAAATGTTATGTATTACGCATAAACATGAGATCAGACTGTACATTCCCCTAACTATTACGCAATAACACAATTACCTAGGGGGTGTGATCAACCAGACAGCGGCAAAACCCCGCAATAATTGCATTTCACCACAATCACAAACATGATCATAAACACTGTAAACAGCTAGGCCATTTTAGTTCCCCTCACTCCACAACAAATCCTTTCAATTTGCACTTAGTATTTAGAAAAGAACAATAAATACAAATATAAGAAGCTAGCTATAAATGACAAGCCAAAACGAATTTAGACTAAAATGAAACTGAAATCAAAGTCGAGTTTCTCATTTGACATTGTATTTGGATGTCAAACTATTATTTATGTAGCTACTTCACTGGCGTTCCAATATCCACGTAAAACAAAATGTTTTGCTAACATCACGGGTACGGTGATAACGCTTAACGGCACAGGTTTGACTACATATTTAAACTGAGCAGTGTTTTTACCATATGTTTGACTGACTGTATTTCATTATGATAATGAACAGGCTTATTGTCAATGTAGCAAAGCTTAACTGTCCACGCACATGCAGCGCAATCATTTGAATGTTTTCCTTCTAACAGTGGAATCAACAACTCCTTTTAGTCACAAAGATAATCTGAATTGTAAAAGGTTTGCTTTTATTTGTGTACATTCACACCACAAACAAATCTTTGTTTTAGTAAAATAAGACAAAAGAAAAATAGATGCTGCTGTCAGCCGTTTCCTTTTGCGCAGCACAAAAAAGAAGCCTATTTATTCGTTTATATATATACACATATATAAAACTAATAAATAGGCTTCATGTATAGTTTATATATTCTCCCTCGCAGAAGCAGGTGTGTAATGTGATATGATGTAAATCCTCGTGTTCTGTGGTTTGCTGGTTTTTGCGAATGTAAAAATGAATTCCCGGAAAACAAATGTTATAGTAGCCTATTTTTAACGGGTCACAGACACTTATCCTTTCTAATTTAAGTCAATTCTAATTTAAAATAATCTAGTTGGTTAACGGTTAATAATCGACTAACAAGCGTCAGCTGTAGGTTAGGAAAAATAACCGAAATGAACATCCTTAATTTTAACTAGAGGTGGGCATAGATTAATTTTTTTAATCTAGATTAATCTAGATTAATTTTGGAATTAATCTAGATTAATCTAGATTAAAATGGCTCATTTGAATTCTGCCGAAGGCATTCAGAATATGTGTGCTACCCAAATAATGACTAAAAGTAAGTCTTTGAGAACGGGTTTCTCAAGCCAGGTGGCGCATTAGACCAGGGGCTCATCTCCTGTTTCCAAAATGCATCACAAACTTTAATCTCTTCCCGTCCCAATCCCACGAAAAAACTGGGGGAAAATCCCGTTCCACTCCCGGAAGAATGACTCCCATTCCCTCCCACTCCCGTGTTGTTGTTTTTTTTGTTTTTTTTGCCGATAACTGTCAATTAACGTTACAGTAAAAATATAGTACAGATCACAGCGTGCCCACCTTATTAGTTGAATAAAACCCCAAAATGTCGTTTTTTGTTATTATATTGAACTGAAAGCCATTTTATGCACAGTGTTGCACAGATTAAATTTCATGTAAATCATCCATGCTAACACACACGTCTTCTATTTTTATTTTTTAGACATTTCACTTAAAAGCGCAACGTTTCGTTGTTATTCTGAGTGCACACAAATAAACGTAGAGTCTTTACAGATTCGAAAGATGTATTAGGCTACTTTTATCTGTATGACCAAGAATGACGGAGATTTTAAGAGCAAGTGAGCCCACCGGAGCCTGTCCTGCAGCAAACGCGCTTCCACACAAACACTTCAATAGCGCACGTTTCTCTAGGTTAACATCATATTGAGCGGCCATGTAAAGTTGCTACTACATACATCTTTCAGATGAAAAGCCATATTTGAGGTTGATGAATGATAGGTGAGCGTTTGGATGTTGTGCCCGATTGTATTACCACATAGACCAGCCGTTAACAATCTGTCCATCACGGACTGCGAGCCTCTAGTTCGAAGACTCGTTCTCGCCCCCTACAGTGCAATTCGGCTAGGTATACATCCGCGCTAAAATATCAGGGTGAAAGTCATCATAGCTTGCGTAGTATAGACCCAGCTCCCAACCCAACTTTGAGAATAGATTAACGGCGATATTTTTTTTTATCGCCGATAAGAGTCTCGCGTTAACGCAGCACGTTAACGCCGATAACGGCCCACCACTAATTTTAACCATTTGATGCTGATGATCACTGTGTATTTACAACATTCACTAATTCAAAGTGCTTTCGTGCTTGTTTGGTGCTGATCCAGAAATAAATGCACTCAGTGCTTTTTAGCCTTATTTCACAATGATTCAGTGTTTTCAACCCCATCAAATTTAGTTTCAGACATTTAAACGACACCACAACGGTGATAGGCCTGATCACTAACAACGATGAGACGTTCTACAGAGAGGAGGTGAGTACCCTGACTAAATGGTGTCAGGAGAACCACCTCTCACTCAACAGCGACAAGACCAAGGAGCTGGTGGTGGATTACAGGAGACAGAGCTGAGGACACACCCCCATCACCAATGACAAGACACCTGTGGAGAGTGGGTAAACAGCTTTAAGTTCCTTGGCGTTCACATTACTGAGGATCTCACATGGTCCGCTCACACAGATGCAGTGCTCAGATGAGCTATATTTGTCACATACACAATTATACAAAGTATAACCAGCAGTGAAATGTGTTCTCTGCATTTAACCCATCCAAGTGCACACACACTTGGAGCAGTGGGCAGCAGACACTGCGGCGCCCTGGGACCAGTTGGGGGTTCGGTGGGTCTTACCTCAGTCGTGGACAATTCCTGCCGGAGTCGAGATTCGACCCCCACAACCTCAGGTTACAAGTCCAACGCTCTATCCATTAGAGCCACGACTGCCCCCCCCCCCCCCCCCCCAGTGCTGAAGAAGGCACATCTTCTTCCTGAGATGGCTAAGGAAGTTTGGAACGAGCCCCAGCGTCCTCAGATCCTTCTACACCTGCACCGTAGAGAGCATCCTGACCGGCTTCATCACCGCCTGGTTTGGAAACAGCACCACTGGCAACCGCAAAGCTCTGCAAAGGGTCGTGCGAACTGCCCGCCACATTGTTGGAGGTGAGCTTCCCTCCCTCCAGGACATTTACGGTGTATAAGGAAAGCCCGGAGGATCATCAATGATTCCTGCCACCCGTCCCACAGAGTACTCTCTCTCAGCTGCCCTCAGGAAGACGTCTCCCGAGCATCCGATCCCGCACCAGCCGACTGAGGAATCGCTTTTTCACTCAGGCTAATGAACTGTCAAAACTAATACACCCTACAGCACACTCCCACTTTACGGTATGCCATGCACTGCACTTTAACACAGTTTAACTGGACTACATGCACACACTGCACTAATACAACAACATATCTGCTACCACTGGATACCATCAAATGACATTGCATATTCGGCTTATGTATAATCTGTTGCACCTTCACATATTATTGTGTGTATATATGTGTACATAATGTAGAATGTGTACATAGGGTGTATAATGTGTATTGATAACTGTAAGTATAGAATACTGTGTGTACTGAGTATGTGTATTTTGCACCATGTCATCTATATAAGTCTGTAAGTATGTACTGTCTATATATAAATAGTTTCTGCACTGTCTGGAGCACGCTCCAAGAATTTCACTCACCAAGGCACATGTGCTGTGGTGATGTGACAATAAAAGTGATTTGATTTGATATGATTTAAATGAATTACTAGCAAAAAAACTTTTGTTAAATAGTACACACTGATGTTTGTAAGTTTGTTAAAATGTGGTGTGTATGTAAAGCAGCAATAATAACAATCCATTAAAATCCAATAATAATCCAATGAAAAACTCATCACCAAACACCAATGACTTGGACATTCATTATATGGACAATGGTACTGGGACACCCCCTTCTTTAGAAGAGAAAAAGGCACTTCCAAGCTGTGGCAACAAAGACATCCATCAGGTCCCTCATTGCTGTAGTCAGACTGAATCTGATCATGGATGGGAGAAGGACATCGAGGCTGTCCTTGCCGGAGTGAACAGAGAAGATGAGGAAGACCATGATGACGCCCCCCTGAGCCATACAACCTTGAAGCAAGAGTGGGAGAACAAGTGTGGGATAATCTGGCCATCGCTGGGTCTGCTCCAAACATCTTTGTGCCTGCTCTCCATGAACAGCACTACCTGTAAAACAATTAAAAAGAGTAAAACTTCAGACTTTGACGTTTCTGAAACTCAGGTTTTATTGACTTTTGTTGTATGAACAGAAACCAGCAGAACAAACTTGACCAAAATCACATCCTCCAAGTCTTTTAGTCTTTCTCTAGATGCTTTCGATGGCTCTCTGGAGTCACTGAGGATGAAGAGACCACAGCAACATCCGGTCCAGATGAGGCAGTAAGGGCAGGTGGAGTGATGGAGCATCTCATCATGACACTGGACCATTTCCAGGATGCTGCTGTGGACTTCTCCATCCTCACCAGTCTACAGACATTTCAGATCCTGCAAAATGCACAAACACAATAGAAAAGCAGTCATTTTAA
Organism: Oxygymnocypris stewartii; assembly: GCA_003573665.1. NCBI lineage: Eukaryota > Metazoa > Chordata > Actinopteri > Cypriniformes > Cyprinidae > Oxygymnocypris > Oxygymnocypris stewartii. The sequence continues at coordinate 2,161 of QVTF01020853.1, read as the reverse complement.
CAGCACAATGTCATTTGATTTCTGTATTAGAAGTAACAAAATTATCTTACTTTATATTTTTGTTTCATGTTTTCCCCTTTTTTCTCACAAACGCTGCCATCACCTTTCCTTGCAGGTCCTGCTCCACCACAGAAGATCTGCAGTACATGCACAGAAATCAAGAATCAGAAAAGTGCTGTAATAGCTCTGTTTTAAATTACAATAATCAAAAGAAACTACAACTTAAGATTTAAAAGATGTTTAATTAATTTCAGTAGTGTACTCACTGAGAGGCTTTGATGGCAGCGTTCCTTCATCAGCCACTCTGCACCGAAATAAACACACGTCTAATCTGTCCCTATAAGATCCAGACAAGAGTCCGTCCCCTCTGTGATTTATCTGATCAATACAGCATTTATATGTAGAGGTGATGTGTTAACTAACAGAAAAGTGTATTTCCAGGATGCGGCTATTTGCTCTCCTACTGATTTTTGCCTAAATATTGTAGGGACGTATGCTTTGTCGAACGCAGCCAGTGGGTTCTGGTGAAGCACTTGAACGATGTCTTCAGAAAACTGAAAGACGAGTTTCCTTCAGAACTTCATCTGAACCAAGCTTATGTGAGCAATATCAAATGAACGCGCGCTCCCTTACAACCTGCAGAAAAGAGACATTTTGAGGAGCAATCTTGTTTGTTTCCCTATTTTTTTTTTACAGACCGATGTCTTTACTAATTAAAACGCTATCAGGTTCAAAGAAGTTAATTTTCTTTAATTCCCGCCGTTCTAAATCCATAGTTATCATTGATGTTATCATCCATAGTTACATGTTACCAAACTGTATTTTATATTGTTCTCCATAGATAATTCAGCTCAGTACCGCATGGGAGAATATTTTATTGTAATGTTTATATGGAAATACTACAGAACTGCATGTATTTTGAGGCTTCAGAGTGCTGTGAAACTAACACTGGCATGGAATTAGAAATACAACTTTTTAAATTGTACTTGTACTCTTCTTGGACAAGATATATATTTTTATACATCTTAAGCAAGAAATACAAATATTTTCTTACCAAATTTGTATGGATGAGAAAATGTCCAACACTTTGTGGAGAAGCTCACCAACACTGCTGAAGGACCTTCTGACGACAACGGCCTTCACGTAGGGTGGCCATACGTCCAGATTTTTGGCCGGACAGTCCGGATTTTAAGCCCCCTGTCTTGGCGCAAGTCTCAAAGCCGGTCACCTCATTTGTCCTCCTTTTTTGGAGTAACGCTGAATCAGCCTAAAAAAAACCCCGCTCTAGAATCTTTATTGGGACGCAGCAGTATAGGCGTCTAATGCCGTAGATCTCTGGTTAAACAAATGATTGGCTGAAAAGCGGTGTCAAATAAATATCTGATATATCATTGGTTAAAAAAAGTAAGCCAAGCCTCCACGTGCTAGCTACGTCATATCATTAACGTTAACCTGCCAAAACCGTCAGACCTCATTTATATCCGGAATGGACAAAAGAGCACAAATTTATAGCAAAAAAGCAGTAGAGACACTTTCATGGATTTTGCACACTGTTGTCGCTGTGAAGTAAGAAGTTATAAGAAAATAAAAAGTTACATAAGTCAAATTACTTAATTTTTATTTGGCAAGTTTTTGCACGCATATTTTAAAGTCAAATTTAAATACGGAATTAGGTAAATGTACTTAACTAAATTATCTAAAATTAGTAAGGAAATGAGACAATTTAACGGCAAGGTAGAGTCTGATGAGTAATTTCTACTTAGTTATTTTAAGTTTACCATGCAATACTTAAGTACATTTCACTGATTTTGTATACTATATTAAATCAAATCATAACATTTAAATAAAAAGCCTACAAAGCACTGTGGGTTAAATGACAAGTAATATACAAGCAAGTAGATTGATCGTTATTCATTTTAAGATAAAATGTTAGCTCAAAAATAGTTTATTACCCGAATGAAACACAGAGACCTGAATACTTGACACATGATACAACAGTGATGGTGACATCAGTAAATAGTGTTGGAGTATGAATGGGTCATTTGGAGTAAAAAATTAACTCCAGGTCACAAAACGACTTATTTATGCCTGCCCTAGTGCATGATGGGAACAAAGGGATCATGTTGATATTTTCTTAAACAATATTTGTAAAAAAACAATT
>QVTF01020852.1:0-69152 GCA_003573665.1 Oxygymnocypris stewartii | reverse complement strand
ACAATTCTACTGTAAAACTCATTCTGAGAGAGTAAATCAATCAATCACTCTCTCAGCGCCAGGGTAAAACAAGAACTAGAATTACAATTCTACTGTAAAACTCATTCTGAGAGAGTAAATCAATCAATCACTCTCTCACGCCAGGGTAAAACAAGAACTAGAATTACAATTCTACTGTAAAACTCATTCTGAGAGAGTAAATCAATCAATCACTCTCTCACCGCCAGGGTAAAAAAGAACTAGAATTACAATTCTACTGTAAAACTCATTCTGAGAGAGTAAATCAATCAATCACTCTCTCAGCACCAGGGTAAAAAAGAACTAGAATTACAATTCTACTGTAAAACTCATTCTGAGAGTAAATCAATCAATCACTCTCTCAGCGCCAGGGTAAAATAAGAACTAGAATTACAATTCTACTGTAAAACTCATTCATCTGAGAGTAAATCAATCAATCACTCTCTCAGCGCCAGGGTAAAAGAACTAGAATTACAATTCTACTGTAAAACTCATTCTGAGAGTAAATCAATCAATCACTCTCAGCACCAGGGTAAAACAATAACAATTACAATTCTACTGTAAAACTCATTCTGAGAGAGTAAATCAATCAATCACTCTCTCAGCACCAGGGTAAAACAAGAACTACAATTACAATTTTACTGTAAAACTCATTCTGAGAGAGTAAATCAATCAATCACTCACTCTCAACGCCAGGGTAAAACAATAACTACAATTACAATTTTACTGTAAAACTCATTCTGAGAGAGTAAATCAATCAATCACTCACTCTCAACGCCAGGGTAAAACAATAACTAGAATTACAATTCTACTGTAAAACTCATTCTGAGAGAGTAAAATCAATCAATCACTCTCTCAGCGCCAGGGTAAAACAAGAACTAGAATTACAATTCTACTGTAAAACTCATTCTGAGAGAGTAAAATCAATCAATCACTCTCTCAGCGCCAGGGGAAAACAAGAACTAGAATTACAATTCTAATGTAAAACTCATTCTGAGAGAGTAAATCAATCAATCACTCTCTCAGCGCCAGGGTAAAACAAGAACTAGAATTACAATTCTACTGTAAAACGAATTCTGAGAGAGTAAATCAATCAATCACTCACTCTCAGCACCAGGGTAAAACAAGAACTAGAATTACAATTCTACTGTAAAACTCATTCTGAGAGAGTAAATAAATCAATCACTCTCTCAGCGCCAGGGTAAAACAATAACTAGAATTACAATTCTACTGTAAAACTCATTCTGAGAGAGTAAATAAAATCAATCACTCTCTCAGCGCCAGGGTAAAACAATAACTAGAATTACAATTCTACTGTAAAACTCATTCTGAGAGTAAATCAATCAATCACTCCTCTCACCAGGGTAAAACAAGAACTAGAATTACAATTCTACTGTAAAACCCATTCTGAGAGAGTAAATCAATCAATCACTCTCTCAGCCCAGGGTAAAACAATAACTAGAATTACAATTCTACTGTAAAACTCATTCTGAGAGAGTAAATCAATCAATCACTCTCTCAGCGCCAGGGTAAAACAAGAACTAGAATTACAATTCTACTGTAAAACTCATTCTGAGAGAGTAAATCAATCAATCACTCTCTCACCGCCAGGGTAAAAAAGAACTAGAATTACAATTCTACTGTAAAACTCATTCTGAGAGAGTAAATCAATCAATCACTCTCTCAGCCCAGGGTAAAAAAGAACTAGAATTACAATTCTACTGTAAAACTCATTCTGAGAGTAAATCAATCAATCACTCTCTCAGCACCAGGGTAAAAAAAACTAGAATTACAATTCTACTGTAAAACTCATTCTGAGAGTAAATCAATCAATCACTCTCTCAGCGCCAGGGTAAAACAATAACTAGAATTACAATTTACTGTAAAACTCATTCTGAGAGAGTAAATCAATCAATCACTCTCTCAACCAGGGTAAAACAAACTAAATTACAATTTACTGTAAAACTCATTCTGAGAGAGTAAATCAATCAATCACTCTCTCAACGCCAGGGTAAAACAATAACTAGAATTACAATTCTACTGTAAAACTCATTCTGAGAGAGTAAAATCAATCAATCACTCTCTCAGCGCCAGGGTAAAACAAGAACTAGAATTACAATTCTACTGTAAAACTCATTCTGAGAGAGTAAATCAATCAATCACTCTCTCAGCGCCAGGGTAAAACAAGAACTAGAATTTCAATTCTACTGTAAAACTCATTCTGAGAGAGTAAATCAATCAATCACTCTCTCAGCGCCAGGGTAAAACAAGAACTAGAATTTCAATTCTACTGTAAAACTCATTCTGAGAGAGTAAATCAATCAATCACTCTCTCACCCAGGGTAAAAAGAACTAGAATTACAATTCTACTGTAAAACTCATTCTGAGAGAGTAAATCAATCAATCACTCTTCAGCGCCAGGGTAAAAATAACTAGAATTACAATTCTACTGTAAAACTCATTCTGAGAGTAAATCAATCAATCACTCTCTCAGCGCCAGGGTAAAACAAGAACTAGAATTACAATTCTACTGTAGAACTCACAAAAAACGAAAATAAATGATTGAATGAATAAAAGATTTATGAAAATAGGACATGAAAACAAAAAAGCTTTTTAATAAATAACCTATTTTCCTTTGCATTTTATTCATGAGAGGTAAACATGAAAGGTAAAATAAATACATGAATATGTAATAAATTAAAATAAATAAAAGAGGATGAGACAAAATCAACATTTGCAAACCCTTTGACTTCTATAATGAAATATTACAGAGTGTAATATGGTTATTAAATGCTACATAATTATATTGAGTGACTTAATTTTATCATAAACTGACTGGTTTGTGAAAAGTGGTGTCGTGTCGAGTCGTGTGATTGGAGGAGAGCGGCTGGTAAATTAAGAGGATTGTCAGTCGTTTTTGAGGCAGACTGAATCATATTACACTATAAAAACAAACTGTTTGGAAGAATCATAACAAGAGCATGAACTATGATTCAGATGTCATGTTGACGTGGCAGACATGTGCTCACATATTCAGAGTTTATCTGATTCTCTCATACTGTAAACACACAAACCCTGCTGCTCAACTTCTAACAAAGCGTCTTGTTTACGCGCTGATTCAATCTGATGCTCGATCCTCACGCGTGACCAGCTCCGTTCTGCCCCATGAGCTGCTGTCTCCACGGGGGGGTGCGCTTATTTCTGCTCCACGGCACCCTAACGGCCGGAGCGGGGACGCAAACAAACACGACCAGAGAAAAACCAGCGTCTGAGGAGCCCAGGGAGTAGACGCTCACGTACCAACAATCTACATTAACACAGGAAGACATGACGACAGCTGAGAAAACAAATAACCTTCAAATAATAGAAACTAAGATTTGTGTTAATATACATAAATGGGACAAGAAACCAATTCACTTGAAGTTAATAAATACAAAAAATTAAGGTTTTTATATTTTAACTTATAAGAAACCAAATCACTTGAATGAAGTAAAAACAACAAATAATACAAATTAAGATAAATGAAAATAGGATAATAAACCAAATAATGACGTTAATAAAATAACAGTAAAAAAAAACACTATTTAAAATCAAAACTATTTTTTTTATTATTATTTAATGCTCTGATAATGCCATGAGTTCATAGAACTTTCTGCTCAGATTTAAGACTATTTAAGGTCTTTATGTATGTAAAGTTGAATTAAGATTCGAGACTGCAGAAAGCCTGTAAATGAAGGGGTGCATTTATAACTACAGCGACCGGCAAACACGTGCTGCACGCAGAAGCGCCAGGGTTTTGCTCTCCGTTGTAGATTGTACAACGATGAAACCGCAACACACTCCGGCTAAAGCCTGCTGACAGATTGGATGCACGACTGCACCGATCGTACAAGAAAACACACGCAGCAATATCACTACAGCTGCTGAAACCATGCTCTGCCTCCAAAACAAGAACGGACTCAATTCATATCCGTTTGAACGTCTAACAGCATTCATTTACTGGAGTATGTGGATGAAAAGAGCACAAAGCAATGCTAACTGATGCGAGATAAAACACTCCACTGTTGCTTACACGAACTTTCATTTGACATGCATTCAGTTTCAATCTTCAGGAACTCTAACGAGGCCTTCTCAACTCGTTCTGCATCAAAGATATTTCAGTGGAAACGGCCATTCAAATATTTCCTTTGATTGGACGCGCAACCTTTGACATCAACAAGAGACCGGAGGTGCTTCTCATTTATTATATAATCAAACTTTCAATGTTAAACTAAATCATCGGTTGTTTATAGATTGATCAAAAGTATTATTTTGCTTGGAAATTGCAAAGCACAGCTATTCACTTTCACTAGGCGCATTGTTAACCAAAACTAAAACCATAAAGCATTGAACTAAAATAAACATTAAATTAAAATAAAATATAATTTTTTAAAATATATTTCAGCTAGTTACCAAGGCAACACATTTAATATAATATTATATTACATTTTTTGCATTTAATATAATCTATTTATAATTAAACAAATGTAACAACGTTTAATTCTATAATATTCTTAACAACATTATTAATATTATCTTAAATGTTATATTTTAAATAATTGATTTATAAATAAACATTTTATATTTAATCCTATAATATTACAACAATCATTAATTATTTATTAATTAATAATTAAATATATTTTTATAATTATTTATATTTAAAATATGAATTATTATATCATTATACAGAGTGTAAACATAAAAACAAATAACTGAAACAAAAAATAAAATACAAATATATATTTTTTTCAACTAGTTGCAAGGGTAAAACATTTATTAAAATAAATATTGTAATAGATGTATTATATTTAATTTAAATTAATTTGCTATTATATTTATTGGATCATAGTAATACTATTCATATTATATTAAATGTTATAATCAATACAAATGTATAAAATATTTATATTTCATATAAATTATCATTATATTAATTATGCATTATACATTAATATTAATATTAAAACTTCACATTTTATAGACATTTAAAAACAATATCTCTCTCAACTTTTAAAATTTAAATGAAAACAGAAAATATAAGAATAACATCAAATTCAAAATATATATCTATATTAGTATATCAATGATACTAAAATAACTAAGTATTTACCAATTGTACAAATAATTCTTAAAAATGAAGCGAGTAATTTCTACACCACTGACATCACCAATCATCTCTGCAAAAATGACCATTTTCAAACGCTTTCCTTCCATTGGTCAATCAAACAGTTAGCCACGCCCACAAACTCGCCTCATTGGCTGAGTCAATGTTGCAGTGTCTGATTGGTTTAAAAGCGAATAAACATCTCGTGGTAACTAGAAATGACACAAGCTTCAGTCTTGAATATATAAATCTATTGCAGAAACTTAATTTCCTGTGACGCTGCTTTGCAACGATTGTATCATAAAAAGCACACTACAAATAATCTTGAATTGAATTATGTTTTACTGTTAACTATGCAGATTAAACGGCGATCAAATAATGATTTTTACATCCTAAAATCACACATGACCCGTTTAAGTACAGTACTGATGATACTGAAGCTCTTTCCAGGCCTGCGCGGTCACCGGAAACACATGAACAAAGACGGAGAAGCTCAAGGGATCACGGAGAGAGAATTCAGTCTTTATTAACCACAGAACGAGTGAGAAAACAATCTCGTCATTTCAGAACAGCTTTTACATGAAGCGTATGAGGGAGATCTTACATCCAGTTCAGCTTTAATATACACATATAATGCATAGAAATCATTATGGGGATGGTATGCTAGCTTATATCATACAGAGATGAGTGTGAACTGAACTGCTTTAGTTTATGCCACATATTTGCACAAACTGCTGTACATTATTTACACAGCAGGAAATACTGATCGAAAAAGACAAGCAAGCAAATAACTCAAACTTAATAGTAATATAGTAGTACTACATATTCAATAGTAATATCAAGGTTGTTTATTATTCGTCACATACACAATCATACAGGGTATAATCAGTAGTGAAATGTAAGTCAGGACAGGTCCGCTCAATGGACAGTGCAAATAAATAAATAAAAATAAAACATAACACAGAAGAATATATATATATAAATATAGGTAAGAATAAAATAAAAATAGGAACAAATAATAAAATTAGTACAATGTGCAATGAGATAAAATGTGCATTACAGTATACTGTGGATTAATTAATATAAACAGGGATGTGCAAACAGGTTGTACCGGGTACTCTCAGTAATATTATACTACTGATAAATAATTAACATTATACTAACGTACTACTTGGTTTATATAAACTAGCCAAGTTAATAGAAACATTCAAATGCATTAAATCAAATTAATAAGATAGGCCAATTACTTAAAAATTGATATATTAATATAAAATTACTGTTTATATTATATTAACATTGATAATTGTTTTTAATATATGAACTAGGGCTGTCAAAAATACATCTTAATAAAATATTAATTCAAATTAATTATAATATATGTAGATTAATTGATCAAAATGTATTATTATAATCGTAATATATATTTTTTCTCTTATATAAATAATTACAATACTTAAATATATTATATACTGATTACTTAAATACACCAGTATTTAATAATTATATTAAATATAATGTTAATATTACTAGTTAGTAAGCATATATAAATGAAGGCAAAAAATGTTAAATAAAAAATTTGTTTTGTGTGTCAGATTAATAAAATTATACCACAAGAAACAGATTCTCCATGGTCATATACATCCATAACATCATCAAGCATCACGGTCATATTCCTCCCTCGTCCTACAGACTCCAGCGTTACACAGTCATACACCGTTATACAGTCATATCACACAAACACCATGCATTCAAACTAACAGCACACCGCATCACTTCATGCTCTGATTCTCCTGACGCTCAGCGAAGAGCTTCTCCACACCACGGGAACACGTCAGGCTTTCAGTCAGACGTACAGATGGTATACACACACACACACACACGAGGGAAAATCCTCACTTACACACCACACAGAGCGCTTGATAGCACAAACACCATTATTTGCTACGGTTAAAGCGTCCCTTAACGAGAGCATGCTGCGTTTGACCTAAATCCAGAACTACTGACCGTCTTTAATGCATCCCTAATTATCCGATAACGCCGGTGCCCGTAGACAAACAGGCCAGCTCATGTCACCACAGGCAAATCCACTTATATCAACTCACTTCATTTCAGAGCAAATATCAGCAAAGACACACACTGGTTAAGCTCCATTTAGATCAAAATAACCCACAGGAACGGTTCACCCATCATTTACTCACACTCATGTCATTCCAAACACTTCTTTTTCCTTCATGAAAACAGAAATTTAGCAAATGCTATTTTTATAGACATTAAATGCATTCATTGAACAGGGTCTGTTAACCTAAAAAGAAAAAAAAATATTTCTTGAGCAAAAAAAAATCAGCACATTAAGGATAAAGGATCGTGTGACGCTGAAGACTTGAGTAATGATGCTGAAAATTCAGCTGCGCATCACAGAAATAAATATGTAATATGCATTATAGTAGTAAACTGCTATTTTAATTGCAATACTGATTTTACTGTATATTTAATCAAATAAATGCAGCATTGGTGAGCATTAAAGAGATTTAAAAAAAAAACAAAAAAAAAAACACTGACCTCAAAAATTAATTTCACCAGTCTGGTTTCTCTACATATTCTGTGTGAAGTAACATGTCTTCATGCATCAGCATCAGCTAAACGCCGCGTGTAACTCAACCTGTTACAGCACATGCAGCTGTGAAGCTCTGAAGAGTGACTCGAGTCATTACACCGAGTGTCAGACAACCCACACACTCATCCAGCATCCCTCCATCCTACACAACTCATCATACACCGGGGTGGTCAAGGCATGAACGGTGGTTAATGTCCTGAGAAAAACACAGCAAATATTACACTGGCAATGTAAGGTCAATACTGCAATAAAACAATGTGACAATGCCAGTATTTCTACATTATCAGCAGGACAGACTCAGTTCAGTACTCAAAAGGTCATGTGAGTAACAGATGGCTGTGTTTCAATGCTCACATTTATACGTGCAGAACCGTGTCAGACGCATATAATTGACCAATGCAAATATGCAGAAAACTAAATCAACATATTTGACCAACGCATGTATAGGATATATAACATGCACATGCAAATATTTGACAGATGCTCGCGTACAATATTCAGAAAAGTGTCAAAAGCATATATTTCATGAAAGCTCATATGCAAATATACAGAAAAATGTCACATTTATTAGAAGAATGTTTGCATACAAATATGCAGAAAAGTGTCAAATGCATATATTTGACAAACGCAAATAGAAACAGATCAAATGCATATATTTGGTGAACACTCAAATGCATGTGCAGAAGTCTCAATACATATATATATCGGTCGTACGCATATTGAATATTTGTAAATATGCACAAAAGTTATTATAACAAATGCTCACATAGAATATGCAGAACAGTGTCAAATGCATATATTTGATTAAAGCTCATATGCAAATACACAGAAAAAATTGTCAAATGTATATAACTGACAATTGTTTGCATGAAGCATCAAATGCATATAACAAACAATTATATGCAAATATGCAGAAGTGTCAAAATGACAAAAACTGATGCAAATACAGAAAAGTGTCAATTTTTGTTTATTTTTGCACATTATACCTAGTATACACATTCTACCCACACCAGTCTATTATGTCATTAATATTAAATAAATGACAACGAGAGAGAAAGAGCGCAACGCGCTTTAGTAGCTGTAACAAAAATATACAATCAAACATTAATAGTGCAGTTTCAACTATGAAATAAAAACAGAAACTGCACAGAATATTTTAAATTAAGAATAAGCATTAAAAATGCACCAATTATAAATATGTAATGAATGAGTATGCAATAAAGAGAGATGCGAAATGTTAATGGTTGTGAAATGTTGTTATTAGTCTATGACAACCTGACATCAGACAGCGTCTCTTCAAGCACAATGACCCATGTCAGGCAAACATCACAATCAGTCCTAGCTGATGGGTGATCTGTTACTGACGAGCAGACGGGTCAGGACGTGACGCTTTGATTTAAACACACAAAACACTGACTGAGTCACTCTTACTCAAGCACACAGCCGTGAGGCTAAAGCGCTGCAGTCATCAGAAGCGGCCGTGTGGTTTCAGACCAAACATTTGCCCAGAGCGAGTGTTTAACGCGTCCTCTGTGGAGGTGCGGTACTGAGTTCACGCCTCAGAGCCTGTGTGTGTGTGTGTGTGTGTGTGCGCTCTCAGCTGGTCTTCACCCAAACAAAGCCACCGCAGCCACACGTGACAGCGCAGCGGCTTTAACGAGACACAATCCTGTCATTTACTCATCCTCAAGCGGTTCTAAACCTGGGTGAGTTTCTCTTCTATAGAGCACTAAAGAGGATATTTTTAAGAAAGTTGGTAACCAAACAGTTGACGGTAGCCATTGACTTCCATAGTATGGAAAACAATACTATGGAAGTCAATGGCTACCGTCAACTGATTGGTTTGGAGCAAACGGAGGATGAGTATATTCTCATTTTTGGTGAACTTTTGGGTGAGGCCTGGATGATCATTCCATAATTCCCAATGATTTTGAAAGCGATATAAAATTAAGCATTATGTGTTCAATATCATGAGTTTGGTCATTTAAAACACAGTTGTACTGCATTAAACCATGTTAAGCATTTTCTAGGGGAAAAAAGTTCCTTTCATATTATGGGCTCATATCTGCTTGTGTGTACATAGTATGTTTTATTAATAATATGTTTACTGAGTTTGGTCTTCTAAAAACACAGTTTTAATGCACTAAGCCATGTTAAGTGTTTTTCATACCAAGCGTTTTAGGAGTCCTGAAAAGTGTAGTGCACTGGGATGGAAAAACGTGTTGTGTGTGAACAGCCCCTCAGACAGCAGACGCAGAACAGACTGACATGAAGTGCAAACAGTAATTGTTAATAACTCCCAGATCAGACAGATTCCAGTCTTACCGCCCGCTGCGTGTGCTCGTAGCTCAGCAGGAAAGCAGTATCGTCTACGGAAAGCTTCTCGCAGTTTGACAGATGCGTTGCAATAAAGCACCAGCATCGGAGTTTCTTATGCTCTTCATGAGAGTTAAAGCAAACACGTCAGTTAATGTACATTAAGATCTACTTGGACAAGATTCCCGCCGGTAAATTCACGCTTCTCATCCCAAACAAACACATCTGTGTTCTTCTAGCGCAAGCTTATGAAATCTAATCATGTCCGGATAGAAATGCGCATGAGTGTGTGGATATTGTATTTTCAGTTTCTCATTTATTTTGACCTTTGTGGATCTGAGCTACTAAAGCTCGTTTTCTCATTGCGCTGCAATAAATAACGGCTCAGAGAAGCTCAGATGTTTACTGCAACGCAATGAGAAAACTGGCTTTTCTGCACATATTGGCAAAGTCATCCGGTTATTTCATGGTCAGGGTGTATAAAACAATGCAGAAATAGTCAGAAACTATGACACGCAAGCCTCAAAATGACAACCAACTGATATTTTCTGACTGAAGTAGAACGGTGTTTTCTTATTCTTCAGTAAGTATGATGGAGCTGTCTCTTCTCTGTCTGTAATTGAGCCGGTATGATCTGTGACTGATGCTGTTAGTCTCCAGATGATGATCGCTTCTGTCTTCAGTCCTTCTGGATGTGTTTCACCTGCTCTGTGATGCACTAAAAACATGGCCTTCGAAAAGAGCGCTGCTTCTCTCTTATTCCTCTTTCTAGAGATTTAGCTAATCACTGATGCTAGTTTTGCTTTCTTGTGCTCCTCATTTGCATGAACCGAGACGGCGGGCATTCAATTCAAATTCTCTGCATATGATGAGCAATAACACACAAATTCTTCTAAAAGCCTCGGTGAAGTCATGCAACATGTGGCGACTGCTTTAAGACTACAATAAAAAATGCATGAAAGATCTGTTAAATTTAATATGACTTACAATATATTTCATTTAAACCATGTGCATCAACTTAAAGTTACTCAGAGGTACTTCGAGGACAAAAATGATCAGATTTTATTTAACTACAATTATTTTCCATATACTACATACCAAGCAGATTTTTGGAATAAAATAGATTTTTGAAAGTAAATGAGGATTAAACACTAAAATACCAATAAAAATATATTTTTGGCAAAATATGTTTTTTTCTTTTGCATTAACAGCCAAAAAAAAAAGACCCTTAGGATGCACTAGGGCTAAAATAAATGACTGAATTGAGGGGGGGGTATTAAACCAACAAAAATAAAAAAAAGCATTAAAAGTCAAATATATAAAATATATTTAAATATAAAATTATTATATTGATCAATTCCTTTTAATAAAACATTATTGTATTAAATTAATACTTTAACAAATTTGTTTAATGTTTTGTACTGACTAATTGATCATATAATCGAGCTAATGAAAAACAGCTTAACTGATTATCAAAATAGTTAGCAATAGTCTTATGTCTGATCAAGAAAACATGACTACAACAGACAAATTAACAATCAAACATCAGTTCTGTTAGATATCAAGACAGTGATCCGGTGATGAATATGAATGCAGAAGCACGACTTGACCTGAAATCTTGTTTACTGCCGTGCATTTGAATTAGGGGTCGACCGATTATCGGCGCCGATATTAAGCATTTTACCGATTATCGATATCGGCCATTTTAAAAACAGATTTGCCGATAATTATTTTTTTTATTTTTTTTATGCAAACAAACATACTATTTACAGGTGACATTATTTATTGGTGAATAAATAATACAGGTGAAACTATTTAATGTTTAAATGCACTATCTGGCTCGATGCAGCCTGTCTGAGCTCAACACTGTGTGAGAGTGAGGCGATCTCTCAATCTCTGAAAGCAATCTCCGCCCACTGCTCATCTGATATGTAGAGAGTCACGAGTCCGACCAATCAACGCGGAAAACTGAAGGCAGTCTCACACCGAAAGCACATGCTAACTCGAGCTGCCTCAGTGATCACGCATCAGTTGTCTCTCAAAGGTAAAGCAGCAGCAGACGTTGCTGAAGTTGCAAAACACCTCAATATAACCTATGATGTCCGCGATGCGGAAAATGCGGGCGGAATCGCGGAATGCAGTCATATAATGGAATTTACCGTATAACGCGGAATGTCATGGAATGTGTCGAAGTTTGGATGAATCAATCAAAAGTAGGTCAGTACACTTAAATCGACTATGGACTATGGACTAGTATCTATAAATATTAAGCCGCAAAAACACTATTTAAATATGAATCCTGCATGTTCTGCATCTCTGTTAATGAATGACACAGACGTGCGGTTTCATTTACTGCACACATACATACTGAAGCGCGTGCTGCTCGCGGTGTTTTCAGCATAAATGAGGACATAAATACACGAACAACATCCCCAGAACTGCTCGGAGAGTCACTTGATGAGCATTTGACCGTTTCATTTGAGTAAAACGATCGTCATATCATATATACATAGGCTACAGAAATTTAAAAGGTCCTCATGGCAACCTGTCAAAATATAAGTTCGGTTTAGCCGAATATATTACTGTATACGTAATACAACTACAACAATTATTACAACTTTTGTTGAGAATAATCACACAATACGCTAAATACGTTTACTTTAAGTTTTACAAAATGTTTACAGAATACTTCTGGGTGATCTCTGTACTTGTGTTATTATTAATATTACTGTCTATTTAATGTTGTTGTTATTAACAGTTTTCAGAATTAAAGACATGTTTAAAAGCATTTAAAGAACGTTTTTTTGTCAGAGCTCTTGTTATTATTAATTTTGGCATTCATTTTCATTTTTACACCAGACACGTATATCGGTTCAAAATATCGGTTATCTGTCTACTTGATCTGTAATAATCGGTATCGGTATCGGCCCTGAAAAACACATATCGGTCGACCCCTAATTTGAATACAAAGAGAAAAACCCACGTGACCAAAACAACACATCTGTGATGGACTCATTAAAACAGCTAATTTAACCATCATCCATACACAAGCAGCCCTGAATGAAACACGGCGGCCTACAAGCTGAAGAATGATGACTATATCAAGACAACACTTTCTCCAAACAATTAAAGTCAGCTTTCAAGCACGTCTCCATTTTTCACTTGAGAGCAAATAACACTGTTGACAAGCGCCATGCATCTTTATTTAACGGGACGGGCCGAAACTGCGATTAGCCTCTGCTTGAGGTCTCGACCCCTGACAAAAGTATTAGCTGGGAAAACTTCACAATGTGCAGCAACCCACACTGGAGTTACTAAACCGGCTTTCAGCATCAGACGCATGTCAGCCTGGTTCCACTTCCAGAGAAAATAAACACCAGGCATGCCGTGAAAAAGCCAATGCTTTCAGTACTGCGCTTGACCTCTGCCCTACATCTGTGCTCAATTACGCAACACCCACTGCATCTGAACACGGGTTACAACACACCGCTCCTCCCCCAACAACAGCAAGGACTCGCACTGTATCATGCAAAGCTGGAATTGACATGCTCTTCTGAAATCACAGCTACTGTGAAGCTGCCTCAATGTTTAACTTTACTATCTACGTAGACAGCAGCCTTGAAAAGTGCCATCTAAACCAACAAGTGAGAGAAGTGAAAGGATCTACACAGGCCCAAAAATGACCCCAAAACGGACTTTACCTCACAAATATATAATAGATAAACCAGTTTAGTTGAATGTATAAAATAAAATAAAACAAGCAGATCTACAGAGGCCCATTTTAGTTGAATGCATAAAATAAAAACATTTTATATATATATATATATATATATATATATATATATATATATATATACACACACACACACACACACACACACACACTTATATACATAATATGGACAGTCACAGAATACTGTTTTTAAAGTGAATTGAACTGAATTTAGCGGGAATATGTTTGCAGATGTCTTCAGCATCCCGCTCATGAACAGAGCTGTCAATCACACGTCGAAGTGAGCGAATCCTGCGAGCGAGAACCAGACGTTCTGTTGACAGTCCAAAGTCATTGTGAGAGAACAGGAATAGATAGAAGCACATTAAACTCAAACAGAAAGAATACAGTCACTTTAAGAGGATGTAAAGTTAAGAGTGAGTGAGCAGAAACACTGCTCTTATAATAAAATCACTGCTGTCTGTGAAGACGACAACTAGACTAACACGTGCAAAACTAGACACTCAAGAGCCATCAAATGATTCTCTCTCATGAACCAGGATTTGCACATCAGATACATGTGTGATTACAAGTCATTGATATGATTGGTCCGTTTAACTACACTGTAAAAAAAGATCATTTTTGATAGTTAAACTGTAAAAACCTGTTAACAGATCAAATGCTTATATAGAGTCCACTGGGAGATTCTGACAGACTCCCAGAAACATCTTGAACGAGACGGAGACGGAGCTTCAATAATGCAGAAGCCTGGGAACAAGTGCAGATCCTAAAGAACTGACTAATGTCTGTCTGCAACACCAACACAACTGAAGAAATAATGATCTGCCATTGGCTGGACTAACTGATAGCCCCGCCCACAACTGGTCGAGCACATGTCAGTATGTACAGTATACGTTTTGTGTTACCTTGACTTTTATGATAGAACACTTATTTTTTAATAGTGAATTCATTTTATATACAATGTAATTCATTTTATAAATGTCTATTCATTCTATTGAAAGAAAACGTCCTTCTATTGTAAAAAAAAACATGGTTTGATAAATAATATTTCACATCTATTTTTGAAGTGGACAAAAATGTTAAAAAAAACATGCTATAATATATTTTTTAATAATAATATTTAACAAAATAATTGTATAAATTATTTTTTTTATTTAGCGGAAAACTGTAGAAAACAATGAGATTGTTAGCATTAATATCAAATATTATTTTGTTAATTATCCATTAATTTAGAGGAAAACAGTGCAGAAAACATGCCTTGATTATTTTAACTAGACTTTTAAATCTATATATATACAATGTTAAAATAAACACACACATATATGCACACACACATTTAAAAGTCTGGTAAATTAATAATTTATTATAATGATGTAACTATTTGTGAGAAGTAACTAGTAATATAAATAATTTATTTTTTTAAAGTAACGTGCCCAACACTGAACACTATACAATGATTTATTGCTCGTCTGTGTTGAATAATACAGAATATTAAGAGCTTTCAAAAAAATTGCATATTAAATCTCAATATTGGTTAAAAAAATAATAAAAAATTCGCAATTAGATTATTTTCCAAAATAGTTCAGCCCTAATACAGATATGCAATAACTTATTTAATCATATTTGTATATTCTATATACTTCATATATATAATTTATATTAATCACTTCTAGATTCTTATTAATTCTTCTTCATTAAAATTATTCTTAAATTGAATAGAAGGCATTTTAGACTGTTTAAAATTAAAATTGTATAAAATAATTGTATCAATTATTCTTCTGTGGTTGTGTGGTTTCATAGAAAATGTAGAAAACATGCCTTTATTTTATAATATATAATGCATAAATATGATTTTGTATCCTTCTATTTTCAGAAAACAGTGTAGAAAACATGCCTTGATATCAAATAATACTCATTTAATTACAATAATTTACACAAATGATAAAATATTATTCTGTAGTTTAATAGAAAACAGTAGAAAACCAATCTTGATATTTTATTATTTCACTATAGTTTATTTATTTTATAATACATAATTTGTACCTCTATTGACAGGAAAAATTAACATGACTAATAATATTTATTTGATCATATTTTATACATGTATTTTCAAAATTATTAATTGTTTGTATAGCAGAAAAAAAGTGTAGAAAAAATGGCTTGATTTTTTAAGACTAGATTCTTTTACTAAATAAATATTTTTTAATGTTAACACTTGACTAAAAATGGTTTTATTATATAAACAAATACACAGATATTGATACATAGGCCTATGTAAAATGTTGTCATTTTTTTTGTATCTATTTGTATCTATATTGCACAAGCCCCTGCTATGGAAAAAGCATCATGAACGAATCAAAACAACTCTCATGATTCACAGAAGAAAGGCTGCTTCATGAGATGTCCTTGAGGAAATCATTCAAACTAATGGTCTGTGTGTTATGTAGAGAGATCGTATGCTCATGAGCCGGGTAATGACGAGCTGACATTCACTGAGAGACTCTCACACACGCTTGAGTGACAGGTCAAACCCCGCCTCCCCTCCACATTCCTGTCCTTGAACCAGACGCCTCCTAAAACACAGCACCAGTGTTCTGCTGCCTCCCAGCCATTCACAGCACTGCCGGGTCTCGTGGATTAAACATCCCCCATCACGCAGCAGCTCTAACACGACGCTTTCTGTCTGCCTGCGGGATCTTCATCTGTGTTTCGATCAGCCGCACCACCGGAGCTTTGTCCTTCAGACCCAGAACATCATCTTCATGTTCACAAGATGAAGAATCACAGCTGCTCAAGTCCAACAATCAACTTCATCTCAGACGTGTCTCCTAAAGCGTTCTGATGAAGTCATCGCAAGTTTGAAAAAATGCCAAGATATTCAGAAAATAATGGATTGCAGTTATGATATAGAATTATGTAAATATACTAATACAATTGTAATAATATATTTATATTTTATTTAAATTCAGAAAATAATTTTTCCTTCATTTAGTGGAAAACAGTTGACAAAATATTATTTATTTTTTTGTAATAGATTTTTTTTTTTAAATCAATTTTATAAATTATCCTTCCTTAATTTAACAGAAAACCGTGGTGAAAACATGCCTTGGCTGTTTATTTTATAATAAAATGTTCATTTTTCATAAAATGCTAAATACTTTATTATTCTTTAATTTGATAGAAAACATGTATTGACTTACTTTACAGTAAAATATGTATTTTATTTAGAATTTATTTTCTAAATAATTGTATTCATAAAATGACTTCATTTTATAAGTTACCATCATTTCTTAATTTTACAGAGAACTGTCAAAAACATGCCTTGATTGATATTGAGTATATACTACAGGAAAAATACAATCAGACACAATTAGTTATATAATACAGTACGAGTATAGAGCTGCAAAACACACGTGTAGAGCAGCTCAGATCATTCGACGAGAAATATTTGAGTTCATATTTGTGCTTTTGCACATTTAAACATTCTTGAGATCCCAGATGAGAAACATGAGATTTATCAGAGGAGACCCATCAGCAAGAGAACTCGGTTTCTTCTCTATTCAGTCTCACTGCAGAGTTATTATTAGAGACAGAACGAGTGTCAAAGCTGCATCCGTGTCGAGGGAAGAGAGCAGCCGTCAATCTCTCTCTGAAAATATAGCAGCGCTCACCGTCCTCGTCCTTTCTCTCTCCAGCAGCCGTTCTCTATCTGTCCTGCATTTATGAGAGTCACACACACACACACACACACACACACACACACACACACACACACACACACACACACACACACCCTCCCCAATTGACCTCCAGACAGCAGACTCAACACTGCGTTCTCACACAATCTGTCAGAACTCTTCTCATTAAAACATTTAACAGACGCTTTTATCCAAAGAGACTTAAGGGGGTCGCACACCGGATGCGTAGCACCGCGCCGCGCCGCGTCTAGGACAAATCGAGGTATCGCACACCAGACGCGCACATTCTATACGCGCGAGCTCAATTTCGAATCAACGTCTGAGCTGCAAGATGGGTGAGTTTTAACTTAATTTATTATTTTTAATATATTATTTCAATTACCTGAAGTGTGTTGTAACGGTTGTGTCCCGGTAAATCCAGTTGGTAGCAACCGACGACAGTGAATGTAATCACGACAGACAATTGTTACATAGGCCTATACTGTAATATTTTACGTATGTAAAAATGTCTCAAGAGAAATATAAAAGATTACGTTTATTTATACATTTAATTCAATATGTTTACATTTTATCCAAGCTGTAAAACTAATTTATACCGTATTTTGCAGCAGTGGTATCTTAGTATAATGTATTAACAACGGTTTGAGACAAATATGATGTTATTTAATATAAAATAATGCCGATGGCGCTCTGTGGCGCTGCAGGAATTTGAACAGCGTTCTGAGTCGTTGCTGGGCGCTGCGGACAGATGCCGAATGACGCCGCCGGTGTGCGTACACACATAGAAAACAATGTGTTCAAATTTGAAAGACATGCCGCGGCGCTGCGCATCCGGTGTGCGACCCCCTTTACAGTGCATTCAGGTTATACATTGTTTATCAGTTTGTGTGTTCCCTGGGAACTGAACCCATGACCTTTACTCAAACATACAGATTACCCAAGCTCAATGAGTGTTATGAGAAATCTAGAAGAAACAATATTCCATTTAGTGTCTCAAATAATGTGAGATCTTGAACACATGATTCATATAATCCTCATATTTAAAACCACTAACGTTTACACGGTCAGAGACTACAGTATGCAGGATGTAGAGCAGCAGAAACTGTTAACGTCCCTCAAACACACAGATCTGGACAGGTTCTGTCAACACTCGCAGCTCTGTTTGCGCTTCAACAAGCTCCAGCAGGCCTCTGTCTGCGAGAGAAACCAGTAAACAAGAGCAGAGTCCAAACACAGCGTGTGTGACCAGAGACCAGAGACCCGACAAGCTCACGGATGACATGAGCCGCACAAAACACTTCTAGATTCTGCTGCTCGTCATATCTGGAGCCAAACACAAACACAGCAGTGTGTGACGGCGCTGACCAGAGACCCGACAAGCTCACGGATGACATGAGCCGCACAAAACACTTCTAGATTCTGCTGCTCGTCATATGAGGCCAAACACAAACACAGCAGTGTGTGACAGCGCTGACCAGAGACCCGACAAGCTCACGGATGA
Organism: Oxygymnocypris stewartii; assembly: GCA_003573665.1. NCBI lineage: Eukaryota > Metazoa > Chordata > Actinopteri > Cypriniformes > Cyprinidae > Oxygymnocypris > Oxygymnocypris stewartii. The sequence continues at coordinate 50,126 of QVTF01020852.1, read as the reverse complement.
CATGAGCCGCACAAAACACTTCTAGATTCTGCTGCTCGTCATATCTGAGGCCAAACACAAACACAGCAGTGTGTGACGGCGCTGACCAGAGACACGACAAGCTACCGGATGACATGAGCCGAACAAAACACTTCTAGATTCTGCTGCTCGTCATATCTGGAGCCAAACACAAACACAGCAGTGTGTGACGGCGCTGACCAGAGACACGACAAGCTCCCGGATGATATGAGCCGCACAAAACACTTCTAGATTCTGCTGCTCGTCATATCTGAGGCCAAACACAAACACAGCAGTGTGTGACGGCACTGACCAGAGACCCGACAAGCTCACGGATAACATGAGCCGCACAAAACACTTCTAGATTCTGCTGCTCGTCATATCTGGAGCCAAACACAAACACAGCGTGTGTGACGGCGCTGACCAGAGACCCGACAAGCTCCCGGATGACATGAGCCGCACAAAACACTTCTAGATTCTGCTGCTCGTCATATCTGGAGCCAAACACAAACACAGCGTGTGTGACGGCGCTGATCAGAGACCCGACAAGCTCCCGGATGACATGAGCCGCACAAAACACTTCTAGATTCTGCTGCTCGTCATATCTGGAGCCAAACACAAACACAGCAGTGTGTGACAGCGCTGACCAGAGACCCGACAAGCTCACGGATGACATGAGCCGCACAAAACACTTCTAGATTCTGCTGCTCGTCACATCTGGAGCCAAACACAAACACAGCAGTGTGTGACCAGAGACACGACAAGCTACCGGATGACATGAGCCGCACAAAACACTTCTAGATTCTGCTGCTCGTCATATCTGGAGCCAAACACAAACACAGCAGTGTGTGACAGCGCTGACCAGAGACCCGACAAGCTCACGGATGACATGAGCCGCACAAAACACTTCTAGATTCTGCTGCTCGTCACATCTGGAGCCAAACACAAACACAGCAGTGTGTGACCAGAGACACGACAAGCTACCGGATGACATGAGCCGCACAAAACACTTCTAGATTCTGCTGCTCGTCATATCTGGAGCCAAACACAAACACAGCAGTGTGTGACAGCGCTGACCAGAGACCCGACAAGCTCACGGATGACATGAGCCGCACAAAACACTTCTAGATTCTGCTGCTCGTCATATCTGGAGCCAAACACAAACACAGCGTGTGTGACGGCGCTGATCAGAGACCCGACAAGCTCCCGGATGACATGAGCCGCACAAAACACTTCTAGATTCTGCTGCTCGTCATATCTGAGGCCAAACACAAACACAGCAGTGTGTGACGACGCTGACCAGAGACACGACAAGCTACCGGATGACATGAGCCGCACAAAACACTTCTAGATTCTGCTGCTCGTCATATCTGGAGCCAAACACAAACACAGCGTGTGTGACGGCGCTGACCAGAGACACGACAAGCTCACGGATGACATGAGCCGCACAAAACACTTCTAGATTCTGCTGCTCGTCATATCTGGGGCCAAACACAAACACAGCGTGTGTGACGGTGCTGACCAGAGACCCGACAAGCTCCCGGATGACATGAGCCGTACAAAACACTTCTAGATTCTGCTGCTCGTCATATCTGAGGCCAAACACAAACACAGCAGTGTGTGACGGCGCTGATCAGAGACCCGACAAGCTCACGGATGACATGAGCCGCACAAAACACTTCTAGATTCTGCTGCTCGTCATATCTGAGGCCAAACACAAACACAGCAGTGTGTGACGGCGCTGACCAGAGACCCGACAAGCTCCCGGATGACATGAGCCGCACAAAACACTTCTAGATTCTGCTGCTCATCATATCTGAGGCCAAACACAAACACAGCAGTGTGTGACGGCGCTGATCAGAGACCCGACAAGCTCCCGGATGACATGAGCCGCACAAAACACTTCTAGATTCTGCTGCTCGTCATATCTGGAGCCAAACACAAACACAGCGTGTGTGACGGCGCTGATCAGAGACCCGACAAGCTCCCGGATGACATGAGCCGCACAAAACACTTCTAGATTCTGCTGCTCGTCATATCTGGAGCCAAACACAAACACAGCGTGTGTGACGGCGCTGATCAGAGACCCGACAAGCTCCCGGATGACATGAGCCGCACAAAACACTTCTAGATTCTGCTGCTCGTCATATCTGGAGCCAAACACAAACACTGAGCAGTGTGTGACAGCGCTGACCAGAGACCCGACAAGCTCACGGATGACATGAGCCGCACAAAACACTTCTAGATTCTGCTGCTCGTCACATCTGGAGCCAAACACAAACACAGCAGTGTGCAATACAAGACAAATACTCTATTACTGTGCTGAATTCAATCAGAAATTTACTACTGTAGTATTTCACTTTAAAATATAATATTTAAGAAAAACTGGATGCTATTATTATTAATACTAAATAAAAGTATTGAAAGCCATTTCTATTGTAATTTTACTTTATTAATAAAAGACTAAAACAGCATTATTATTGTTATTACTACTATTTTTATAATTAGGTGTACTAAATTATGATACAAAATATTTAATATTACTGTAGTATTTCACTGTAAAATAAATTATTAATAATAATAAAATATTGAACAAAATAAAAAATTACAACCGTAATTTCACTGACAGTATTTACGGAAATATAATATTAAAATATTGAAAAAAACGTGACAATTCTACTATAATTTTCACTCACAAATTGAGTATTTAAGAAATATAAGAAATTAAGAAATCTGACTAATAAAAAAATACTATTGTAATATTTCACATACAAATCAAACATTTAAGAAATGTAGTAAAGTTTTACATTTCAACTCCAAAATTGCAATACTAATATTAATGGCTGTCAAATGGCCGATTTCAAAGTGGAGAAAAATGTTATGCTAGTGTGAGCAATTTCACAAATGTGTCTGATCAATCCCACATGCAGTAATTCAATTAAAAGTCATAACGTTCAGCTTGTTCATTACCGGACGCATCGTTTAAATGCAATTTAAATCTGCCTCTCAGAATGTTCATTTGTGGCATCAGAAGCACTGATTTGTTAAAAACGCAATGCTATTTTTGCAGCATGACTGGTTTATTGTGGCCAGAAACAGAAACGCATGCATGCATCTCAACAGCTTGTAGTTTAACAGCCGGCCCGTGAGAGCGTCTGTCTTTGATGAATCTGTGAGGAATTGTGGGCCACACCCAGAGTTTGCGTGCCCCACATTCATAATTCCACTAAGTGCATTAAACATCAACAGAGCAACAAAGCGCTGGCTCCAGATACCAGACCCAGGTTTCATCTGTTTGTGATGCCCACAAGACAAAACTCGGTTAGTCACTCGGTGGTCCTCTTTCTCCATAATGTGATGATTGGCTGAAGGACGGAGCCGTGGACGTGTCTTCTGTGGCCCCTGAATGCATTCGCAGCAGGGCCGGTAATGTTAGAGTCGCTCTGGGAGCTGCCGTGTCTGTTAGTGACTCTGAGACTGAGAGGAGGAGCAGATGAAAGATAGCATCCAGAGCTTGGCTGGATCTCTGCTCTAGTTCTGCACAAAGACGAGTAGACTAATCAAAGCCTGCTGGACTGTGTGAACGGGGTTAAACTGGTTATTAGAGCTGAGCTGATTTAAATCATTTCAATGATACTGCAATGATAATCCTTTTGGCTTTTTCATTTTCTTTTTATTCTAGGTATTTATAGTCTATTATTATTATTTTTTTTTAGGTTTATTAATTTATTTGTTTTAATCTAGGGTTTGGGGTCAGTAAAATGTGTTTTAAATGTTTTAATTACTGGACTTTAATGGACGACTGGTTGAAAGTAGTATCTTCTGCTCACCGAGGCTGCATTTATTTGATCAAAGATACAGTAAAAACAGTACAATTGTGAAATATTATTACAATTTCAAATAAGTGTTTTCTATGTGACTATATTGTCAAATGTAATTTATTTCTGTGATGCGCAGCTGTATTTTCAGCATCATTACTCCAGTCTTCAGTGTCACATGATCTTCAGAAATCATAATAATATGCTGCTTTACTGCTCAAGAAACGATTATCATCAATGTTGAAAACAGTTGAGCTGCACAATATTTTTGTGGAAACTGCTACATTGTATTTTTCAGGATTCTTTGATGAACACAAAGATCAAAAGAACAGCATTTATCTGAAATAGAAGTCTTCTAACATTAGAAATGTCTTTACGGTCACTTCTGATTCACTTGGATCAATCCTTCTTGATTAAAGTATTAATTTCTATAAATAAAAATAGTTCTAACCCTAAACTTTTAAATGATAGTGTATGTGTTAATCATTCACACAGTTTTCCAATAATAATAATAAAACAGGATTTGTATTTTTTTGTCTTTATGGTCACTTTTGATCAATTTAATAGTCTAGCCGAGTAAAAGGATTAACTTCTTTTTAAAGAAATGGGATTGACCCTAACATTTGAATAATAAAGTAGTGTTTCTATTATTCACATAATTTGCTAATTAAGAAGTTTCAATAATCAAACATCTTAAAAACATTACCGGACAAACACAAACAAAGCAAGAGATGATTCGTTAAATCTTGACATGCATTGCCGTGTGTGTCATATTGTGAGGTATTTTGTGATGCACAGCATGACTGCTCAGTACAGGTTTAGCTGATTAGTACCAAACAATATGATATGCAATGCTATACATGTCAATATTCAATGCATTCAATCCTAGTTAAGCACCCAGCGTCAGAAACACAACATGAGTGTCCCGTGTTTAATGGACGGCGTGGAAAGCGTCCCGTGTTTAATGGATGGCGTGGAAAGCGTCCCGTGTTGAATGGAAGGCGTGGAAAGCGTCCCGTGTTGAATGGGCGGCGTGGAAAGCGTCCCGTGTTGAATGGACGGCGTGGAAAGCGTCCCGTGTTGAATGGACGGCGTGGAAAGCGTCCCGTGTTGAATGGACGGCGTGGCAAAGCGTCCCGTGTTGAATGGACGGCGTGCAAAGCGTCCCGTGTTGAATGGACGGCGTGGAAAGCGTCCCGTGTTGAATGGACGGCGTGGAAAGCGTCCCGTGTTTAATGGACGGCGTGGAAAGAGTCCCGTGTTGAATGGACGGCGTGGAAAGCGTCCCGTGTTGAATGGGCGGCGTGGAAAGCGTCCCGTGTTGAATGGACGGCGTGGAAAGCGTCCCGTGTTGAATGGACGGCGTGGAAAGCGTCCCGTGTTTAATGGACGGCGTGGAAAGAGTCCCGTGTTGAATGGACGGCGTGGAAAGCGCCCCGTGTTGAATGGGCGGCGTGGAAAGCGTCCCGTGTTTAATGGACGGCGTGGAAAGCGTCCCGTGTTTAATGGACGGCGTGGAAAGCGTCCGTGTTTAATGGACAGCGTGGAAAGCGTCCCGTGTTTAATGGACGGCGTGGAAAGCGTCCCGTGTTTAATGGACGGCGTGGAAAGCGTCCCGTGTTGAATGGACGGCGTGGAAAGCGTCCCATGTTTAATGGACGGCGTGGAAAGAGTCCCGTGTTGAATGGACGGCGTGGAAAGCGTCCAGTGTTGAATGGGCGGCGTGGAAAGCGTCCCGTGTTTAATGGACGGCGTGGAAATCGTCCCGTGTTTAATGGACGGCGTGGAAAGCGTCCGTGTTTAATGGACGGCGTGGAAAGCGTCCCGTGTTTAATGGACGGCGTGGAAAGCGTCCCGTGTTTAATGGACGGCGTGGAAAACGTCCCGTGTTTAATGGACGGCGTGGAAAGCGTCCCGTGTTGAATGGACGGCGTGGAAAGCGTCCGTGTTTAATGGACGGCGTGGAAAGCGTCCCGTGTTTAATGGACGGCGTGGAAAGCGTCCCGTGTTTAATGGACGGCGTGGAAAACGTCCCGTGTTTAATGGACGGCGTGGAAAGCGTCCCGTGTTGAATGGACGGCGTGGAAAGCGTCCCGTGTTTAATGGACGGCGTGGAAAGCGTCCCGCGTTGAATGGACGGCGTGGAAAGCGTCCCGCGTTGAATGGACGGCGTGGAAAGCGTCCCGTGTTTAATGGACGGCGTGGAAAGCGTCCCGTGTTGAATGGACGGCGTGGAAAGCGTCCCGTGTTGAATGGACGGCGTGGAAAGCGTCCCGTGTTTAATGGACGGCGTGGAAAGCGTCCCGCGTTGAATGGATTGGCGTGGAAAGCGTCCCGCGTTGAATGGACGGCGTGGAAAGCGTCCCGTGTTTAATGGACGGCGTGGAAAGCGTCCCGTGTTGAATGGACGGCGTGGACAGCGTCCGCGTTTAATGGACGGCGTGGAAAGCGTCTCGTGTTTAATGGACGGCGTGGAAAGCGTCCCGTGTTTAATGGACGGTGTGGAAAGCGTCCCGTGTTTAATGGACGGCGTGGAAATCGTCCCGTGTTTAATGGACGGCGTAGAAAGCGTCTCGTGTTTAATGGACGGTGTGGAAAGCGTCCCGTGTTTAATGGACGGCGTGGAAAGCGTCCCGTGTTGAATGGACGGCGTGGAAAGCATCCCGTGTTGAATGGACGGCGTGCAAAGCGTCCCGTGTTGAATGGGCGGCGTGGAAAGCGTCCCGTGTTGAATGGGCGGCGTGGAAAGCGTCCCGTGTTGAATGGGCGGCGTGGAAAGCGTCCCGTGTTTAATGGACGGCGTGGAAAGCGTCCCGTGTTTAATGGACGGCGTGGAAAGCGTCCCGTGTTTAATGGATGGCGTGAAAAGCGTCCCGTGTTTAATGGACGGCGTGGAAAGCGTCTCGTGTTTAATGGACGGTGTGGAAAGCGTCCCGTGTTTAATGGACGGCGTGGAAAGCGTCCCGTGTTGAATGGACGGCGTGGAAAGCGTCCCGTGTTGAATAGACGGCGTGGAAAGCCTCCTGTGTTGTCATTGAGAGCAGCTCCGCTGACCAGGCCTGTTTAGAGGAAACTAATCTCTGAGGACGACGGTAATTGCAGCGTTTTGAGTAATTCGATCAAGTTGGCTGAAGAGCGACGGCTGGTAGGGACGAACACGCAGCCGTGGACACAACAGAGCCCCACACAGCCAGAGACATGATTAGATTTTAAGAACATGTCCAAATACGTGTCAATCTCTCTTGGAAAGCGTTAAATGAAATGATTCAATTGCTCGTTCAGGATGATGCAGAGTTGCTCCAAACGGTCCGGCTGATGCCTGAGTAGAGCCAGCAGAGAGAGCCGTGCATGTGCTGACTTACAGACGAATCAGGACAATTAGTCAACAATGATCTACAATTTCCATTGGTTTAGTTTGGATATTGTTAGTAGCAGCAGAGATTCGGTGCTTTAGCATGAGACAAGTGACTGCTGGACTGACAGCTTATGAAAATTCATCTTTAAAGCAGTTTAACAAATCAATCACAGTCACTAATCAAGTAAAACACTGTTCAAACCTAATCTAATCAAATACAGGACGTCTGTTTATAACATCTGAACATCTGCACAAATGCTGGGCTTTATGCAGGAATTGAATTTAAATGGCATGAATAAACCGGTGTAAGCACAGCACATTTGTATCAGATTTGTGTCAAAGGATAGAAGTATCGCTTTTTATTTATCTTCTTTCTTACAGCTTGTTTCACTTCTGTTTTAGTTTTTATAACCAAATCTTACTATGTGTAAGTTGTTGTTTGTTGTGTAAGTTGATGTTTGTTAGCATGTGTTCTTTTTTTAGGATTACTGATAAAGTACTGGCGTTTGATTTGTTATCTATTTAAATTTTAGATAAATTCTGTATGAATTTAATATGTCTTTATAGGTATTTTCTTTAGTTTTAATAAATTGTATTTATATTTGTAACGTTACTTCAACATACCAACATGGAAATGAAATAACATACATATATATATATATGGGTGTTTGGCTTAGTGTCATGTTAGAATCATTTTTATACTCATACCTTTTGTTGTTTTAATATTTTGAAATGTTTTTAGCTTTATTTTTTTCATTTAAATGTTTAGTTTTGAAATGTTGTCATTTGATTTAATTTCTCAATTTTCGTAAATGCGTGTATATAGTATTTATAGAGTTTTAACTTATAGTTTTAGTTACTTTTTTGTAAGTCGCTTTGGATAAAAGCGTCTGCTAAATGACCAAAAAGTTAAAGTAAAAAGTAAAGATTTCATCCGGTTCAAATAGCAATTAACAAAATAAATGAATTAATTATTTAATTAGGCTTTACTTGTTTGTACAGATGCACTAAAATAAGTGAGTAAATACATAAGAAAAACTGCTGTTATTACTACTAATAACAATACATTGTATTACTATTTTGTATTATTATTATTGTTGTTGTTGTTGTTTATTACTATTATTGTTTTTACTGTCATGTTTGTTTATAAATCACAATTTTTGGTCAAAGTATTATTATTATAGCCATGTTTGTTTATAGTCAAAAATCTTGGCCAAATATCATTATTGATTGTTTTTTACATGACTTGGCATATTAAGTAAATGTTTCTGTATACTCCAAACATTTCAATATTTTTACTGTAAACCAAGACCAAAGATGACTGAACCTGCATTGCATTACGAGACGTCCGTAGCTGACGTAGCTGAAGTCACGCCACCATTAGCATGATCTGTAGTAGTTGATATGAAGGTGTAATTTGGTGAGGGGGGTTCCTGCGGATGTACTGGCGTGTTCGCTGACACACAGACATTAATAAGACGCGGCTGATCCAGCAGAAAGTTGCAGTATTGATCCGGCTGAGATGTGGCTGCATGAGCTGCACTTCTGTTCTCCAGCAAAACTCACAACACTGCACTGGACTGCACCGGTCTACAAGTTCTCTTTTGTTATTAAATATATGTGCTTCGTTTCGTTGACTGTGAACTTATAAAACGTTGTTACAGTCTCTAACGTGTTTATTCATATTTTTACCATTTTAGAAGAGAAATAATATATTTCATATTAATACTAAATTTTGCTGTTGAAATTTGACCAGATATATTGTCTTGATATTTTTACAGATTTAGATGGAATATTATTAGGCAAGGCAAGTTTATTTATATAGCACATCTCATACACAATGGTAATCGAAAGTGCTTTATATAAAATAATAATAATAATAATAATAATAATAATAATATCACAACATTTGCCAGGCACAAGAACCGTTTCTTCCCTCAGGCAATCTACCTTATTAACAGTTCTCCATTTATTTGTATTTGTGTTCATTTATTTTTCAATTTTTGTCTATTTATATTTACATGTAAGTTTGATTTTTCTTATTCTAATGTATTTTTATTGTCGGTGTTGTCGTCTCATGTACTGAAAGCTTATGACACTAAAACTAATTCCTTGTATGCGCAAGCATACTTGGCAATAAAGCTCTTTCTGATTAAACACTGTAATAATATTACAACATTAAAATCATTTTCATTTATAATGAAGTTCCATATCCTCCATAAACATTCATCCTCTTCGGAGTAGTTAAATACAACAAAATGTAAAGATGCATGAAGGGAAATATGATCAAAAATCACTCAAAGCTGAAGAGAATTAAAGGCATTTTAAGCTATAATTCCCTTATGTACAGTTTGAACCATCTCAAGAGATAAAAATCTCAGATCTCAGATATAAAAATTGTCCTGCAATAAGAGTGCAGAGCTCTAACATGAGTGTATGACACAACCCGAGCGGCTCTGCTCCTCTCCCACAGTCAGCAGATGTGTTAGATGTTTCTCCAGTCATGTGTCCTGTGTTTAGACAGATGCATCTCCAGAGCAAACACTAATGCGCTGAATGCATCAAAATCATAAACATTTCCTTCTTTGGCTGAGCGTGTGCTAAAACAACATGCTTGTGCTGACTCATGAACGCCAATGAGAAAATGTGACCTGGAAATCTGTGCTGTCAGCGACTCGAGCTCAGAACTACAAATCTACAGAGAGAGAATCTGAGGAAATAAAGAGCGTCAGGAAACGAGGGACCGAGAGCCTATGGACGCCACAGGGCAGAAAAACAGAAACGCTGACAGAATATGAACATCAGCGCGTTATATTTCATTCACCGTATATATGGGAGAATCCTCCATGTGGGGTATTTTGAGCTTTAAAACTTCTAAATATCTATCAGTGATGTGAAAACATTTAGCAAATTAACAAATCTGATCATGAGCTTCATCGAGTGGATTTTTGTACGTGATGTTTATGAATGTTTTTCTGCTTCTAGATAGAAGTTGAATCAGCCTTGGGTTTTCTCATTTCTAACACCACAGATCAGTACTGTTCACTTGGAATGTTAAAACTTAGATGTTTTAAAAGCGAAATTTGTTGTCGCCCAATTAAAACGCTCAAATAGTAACCGATTTTGTACCAACAACCAATAAAGCTTTCAGAGCATGACCTAAAGAAAAAACTGTTTTTGATCTTTTCTCAAGTCACTTTCAGGACTGGTGCCAAGGGGGGCATTCGCAGGCCGTGCCCCCCCCCAAACGAGTTACTGTGCCCCCCCCCACTTTCCATCCTCTCCCCTCCTTGCTGAACACGATCTATTCCGAAGGCGAAAGTTAAACCGATTGCATGATTTAGTCAGCAACTGCATGTGATCACAGATTGCCTGCTTCCCACCCGAATCCCCCTCCACACACACACACACGCACACACACACACGTGACTTGTGCCCCTCCTAGAAATCCAAATGCCCCCCTGATGGCGGTGCTCTGATCACTTCTTATTCACAAACAGAGTCTCTTTTTAGAATTATACACTTGTTTTCTAAAATGTTTGGGATGGATGAAAAAAATGAATTAATAATTTTTTTTATGTTTATTTGTTTTAGATTAAGAAAACTAATTATTTTTGTGTAACATTGAACATTTTATGTAAGTGTATATATTTAAAAAATAAGTTATATGCAATTATATATTTTAATTGTATACAAATAATAAATCAAGTATAATAAAATTAGTTCTTTATTTTTATAAAAAAAATAGAATTATACATTTGTAATATTTAAAAAGTTCTATTTATATGCATTTTTAATAGCAAATATAAAAAAATATTCTGGAATTAAATTTGTAATTAGATTGGCTAATTATTTTCATTTCATACAAATTAAATGTAATTACAAAAACGTACACATACACACCCACTCACTCATATACATAAACACACTGGTGCTGTATGCTTGTATGCTGAGAGTGTGTTTTTGAAATATTTATTTAAAATGACTCTGAGGACAAAACACCCCTATATTTGAAGAATCGCACACAAATCAGCACAAACAAGTGCTGACTTCATGCCGTGACACCAGCCTGTCCAAATGAACATAACCAGAGCCTAAAACAGCGTCTGTCGGGCGCTCTTTAACCCTGATGAGCGTCAGACACTCGCAGCGCTCTGCCATCCCAGATCTGACCTTCCACGCCGCTTCCTGCTTCCTGTTATGATCCGAGGACACACACTACACAAAGACATCATCAATCACTACTTCTGTAGTCAAGCGGCCACATATTAATCAAATATGCATGTTTTGAAAAACACGAAATATCTAAGGTCTAGCATTTAGTCGAGATGCTCGTTTTACAGAATAACCCAGCAGCACATGAAAACGAGACCCTATAAGAACAAAGCGGCACGTCCTCTTGAAATCTCTCTTCCCCGGCAAGAAGGCTTTTCTTCGAGCTTTGCCAAAGTGAGTGGCATTATCTGTCACACGCACACACGGCCAGCTCATACGACGTCTCCATAGCTTATGGAAATGAGCCCCGGATGCCAATTGAAAACACTAAGAGATGAAATCTGCGAGACAGACACCGCGGGAGAGAATTCAAGACACAGGCCTAAATAAACAGCCCAATCACAAAGAGACACATCCTAATCATTATGTAGATCCATCTCACTATAAAGAGAGCCTATAGTGTGTGTGTGTGTGTGTGTGTGTGTGTGTGTGTGCGCGTGCACTTATGAAACAAGCCACAAAAGAGGCAGTGTTTCACAATGATTTCACATTGAAACATTATTGCTTTCGGGTCAAAGATGACATTTCATTTTGGTGTCCGCTTTAAATTCAATTGATTAGTTTATATGCATGCAAGGCTTGTTAAATGAAGTATAAGGTCTACTTTAACCCTTTTTTTACATTTTATTTGAATGATTAAATAAATGTTCCATCGTCATTCAGTATATTTCTGTAAAAATTATCTGTGTAATCTGTATTTATAAAATTACATAAAAGGTGATCATCCTAAATTATATTTTAAATGACTAAAACTTCTTGCTGACAAACGGGTAAAACACAGTGTTAAGAGATTTGTATGATTTAAAACTACACGCAATTCATATTTTAGGGCTGAAGTGTCTTTTAAATGTCATCTAACGATTATACCTGATTTGTTTAGTATACGGACTATTAGTTACACTGAATTTGATTTTTTTCTGTATTCATGTGGAAAATCAATGAGCCTTTCATAAAACTACAGCAACATCACTATAATAAAAAGACACCAATATTCAATGTCACATACATTAATACATACTGTAATAATAATAATACTTCTACAGTGTCTGTTTCGTAACATGGATGAAATATAACAGCAAGTCGGCTGTGTGGATGCTAGTACTGGATGAACAATAATAATTAACTTTAGTCAACACTTATATAGATCCCTAAATCTCAAGATCGATCTTTCAGTCTACGCTGTTTTCTATTGATGAGTGAATTTCACTAAACATTATTTGTGTTCTGACATTCAATCCCAATAAGCTTGGTTACTTTTAATTTGAAACCATGTCAATTTGATCACAAAATACAAAGAATAAATGTGGTTTTGATGCTCTTTAGTGTGTTGTGACAGTCTCAGTTTAAGCAGCACATGAACCGATCGTCTCTTCCTCTTTACTACTAGTCACAGAACAAAATCAACACGAGTGAACATCAGAAGATACAACACCGTACAGAAATGTACCACGTCTCATGTAAATGCTCAGTCAGGGTTTCAACTGTGGAGAGATTGTAAACAATGTTTGTAAGATAGGTATTGGCATTACAATTATAGTATTGTATCAAATGAACATTTTACAAACAGATTGAGAGTAAAGTGTACTTTGAAAAAGTAAACCTTACTTAAGAATTTCTAATTAAAGTCACAAAGAACTGTGTGAAGCCTTTTTTCAAGAACACCCAAATTGTGTTTCAGTGCATGTTAGCATATTATACAAAGAAACATGTGTAATTTGACTATTTATAATAATAAAAAACAAATTGACATTTTTATGGTTAAGTTATCTGTTAGTAAAATGTTGTTGTTTTTTCAGTTTCAATTTTCAATTCAATGCATTGCTATCAAAAACATCTAATGAAAGATTGCTTATTAATATACATTATATGCATGCAATTGTGCAAATATAAAATGATGCATACACTGGTGTTAATGCAGTAGCGTGAGTTTAAAAGTATAACTAAGCGTCTGGTCTCTAGAAACTCTTGGAGTGATACTTCAGCAGAAAATCTTCAAGGTCAAGCCCATCTGAACTGCTCCAGAATCCAGTCTAATGAAGACCAACCTGACTGTAAACACATTCAGTCTGATCTGTGACCTCTCTCTGAACTGACCCGTTTCCACTGATTGGGAGGACAATGACCGTTACCACATAACCTGCCCACAGACAAGCGTTTTTGAGCCTAGCATCATTCTAGAGCTGCTGGATTCAATGAGAATCTGCACTGCATGCATTGACGTGCAGACAGATTTGGTTATTATAATGCAATCCTTGCTTGGTTTTGCTTTTTGAGTTGTTTTTGTTCTGAAGGCTGTACTTGGTGAACAACTGGACATCAGTTTTGAATATAAAATATCGCCTTTTCTGTTTTAACAGCACTCATTTTCTACTGATATAGGGAATGCATGAGGAAAGTTAAGTTCAGCTAATACACGTTTGAAGTAAATTGATTTAATACAAAACCTCTCTAAACTCTTTTTGCGTCATTTCTAAAATAGAGCACAAAATCAATTAATTTCATGTTGTGCATTGTTTTGCCAGTTTCTATCTAAACATTAAGAAACCAGATCATTTACTATTTATTAAGTCCCAGTATACTGTTTTTGCACATCTTATTGTTTTGCACTTTTTATTCCATTGCACATTTTACTCTTATTTCTCTTTTTTACCATATATATGCTTGTGTTACTTTTATATACGTTTTATTTGTATTATTTTGCACTGTCCACTGAGCGGACCTGATTTGATTTACATTTCACTTCTGATTATACCCTGTATAATTTATTATGTGACAAATAAAGAAACCTTGAACAGCAAGTTGTCCAAGGTAAAGAGTTTATACTCAATGTACAGTCTATACAATATAATAACTGTCCAGTACTACATATGAGATTACAATTTAATCTTTTCCAACTAAGAATTGTGGAAGATCGGAAGATTTGTTTATTCCTGACATTGTTTTTACTTTTAATGAATTAATACATATACAATAATTCAGACATTAAAAGTATGTATCATGTAAAATGTTGTCTTTCGGTGGAATTGGCCACCAATTATTTTAATTGAAAAAATAAAAAAAGACTGGTATTATATTACAATTTTAGTATTATTTTAGGCATTTAAGGAAATTCTACAAAGTGTGAGTAGAATGTACTTCGAAACACAGTAAACTTTACTGCAAATGTCTAATTGAAGTCTCCAAGAATTGAAAACATGCGATTAAATTAACTGAAATTGTGAAAATTGTTGCTTTTTAAAGTAAATCCCATTACAAATGTGCATGTCAACTGAAAACGCAAATAAAATAGGTGTAATTTGATGCCATTTTTAATAAAAAAATAAATACAAAAACTAAACATTTTCATGTTTGAAACTTCCATAAAACCTGGTATCTGTTAGCACCACCATTCATCTCATCTCATCTACATTTAAGTATATTTAGTAGTGTTCACTTTTCTGAACAATCATTCTTGAGCGTTATGATTTCATGAGTATCATTCGACAGTACTGTACTGGTCTGTAGTTTATTAAAAAGAACCGTATTAATCAAACTGTCCAAAACGGCTTGTGCATCAGCAGTTTAACGCTATGCTGTGTGCACAGATCTGTGCAAAGCTGTAGGGGACCGTTACTGCAACAACATCCAGACACTTAACCAGCTTTATGAGATTTTTGTTGTGGATGTGTGTGAGTCATCAAAAAACATCTGGCTTTGAGTCTAAACTTCAGGGATATTTGAAGTGCTGCATAAACTAAAGCAGAGAGATGAGGAGAAATCATTATAAAATGATATAAACACCTGCGAAAGCATTAACGTGGAACTTTGCATACACCAATACAGCTAATGAGCAATGCATACTAGTTTATTCAGATTTTTTTGCATGCATACATTCAAACAGCGGTTTATGGGCAGAATGCTGCAGTGTGAACAGACTTCATGCTTTGAGTCAGAAGTCTGACTATACGCGACTATCTGGGGGCAAACCGGCTCTTTTTGAGAGCTGACTTCATCTACTCTGCTTGCATTAATTATTCATTGAGTGTGTGAGTGAATGGAGAGCGATCCTGTCCTGCTGCCGGCTCAGATGAGATGCCGTCTCGCTCTCCGGCCCTGAATAGCAATGCAGTCTGTATCGGTCTCCCGCTGCACGCTCGGCTAAACTTACAGACTGTGACGATACTCTTAAACCATATTGAGTCCAGCTGACAAAATACAGTCGGATTCACTGCTACAGGAATATTCCAGATTAAATACAACTTAAACTCTGTCCATTACTACCAGCGCTGGGTAGTAACTGAGTACATGTCATCTGGATTATATCATCAGTCTCCAAAAATTAAAGTACTTGTAATTAGATTTCATTTTAAAATGCTCATAATCAGATTACAGTTACTTTTTATGGATTACATGATTATATATATTCAAACACTGGCAGTAAATTATGTATAACCTTTGCTTTTTTATAACAATATAGTATATTTATTGGTATGTTTAAAACAAGTTTGATTAAAAAGTAACTTTTCGTAATAATTACGAATTATTGCAGTCTTTCCGTTTATAAAGCTCGAGTGAAAACAGTGTCGTTTCACAAAACCTGTATTTTTGTCATGTTGCAATTGCTTATATGCATAAAGCATATTAAGATATTTAGCATTGTTAACACAGTTCATGACAATCAAGCACATTTCCAACCTGATTCATATTGCATTGCATTAATATTTTATACTCAAAAACAAAATGTTAAGATGCTCTCCACATGAAGACTGTTTTTAACAAAGTTGATTTAGCCAAACTGCATGGAAACCAATGGGGTTGATTTGACCCCTCATAAACACAAAGTTTGCACAGCCTTTCCACAACGCATCTGTCAGACATTTGCATGCACGTTTATGA
Organism: Oxygymnocypris stewartii; assembly: GCA_003573665.1. Taxonomy (NCBI): domain Eukaryota; kingdom Metazoa; phylum Chordata; class Actinopteri; order Cypriniformes; family Cyprinidae; genus Oxygymnocypris; species Oxygymnocypris stewartii. The sequence goes on along the minus strand of QVTF01020852.1, from coordinate 33,806 downwards.
CCCTAAATGAGAAAAATAACCGAAATTAAAAAAATCCGATGTGGGCCATTTGACCCCAAATCAAACTGAGAATCTGTCTTATACACAACAGTATCTAGGATAGGTGCATCTTAAAATAAACAACCTCAATTACTGCTGAAAAGAACATAAGATATAACCGCAAATCATGCACGCTGAGGTACTGCCGTATGCTTCTGTAGAGATGATTTATTCAGAGCTGTACGACGCTGCTTCCCGAGAGAAACCAGACACGTTTCTTTGTTTATCATCCCATTAGGAGAAACAGAGGGTCTCCGGAGACGCCCATGAGCCAAACAGTTGGAACAGACCCTCTGAGGTTCAGTACAGTGACTCCTCACACACCTGTAGGCCCTGGAGGGCCCTTAAATAGAAATGTGGATGTACATGAGCGTCTGATGAAAGGCGACAAGAGAGAGAGATACAGTATGAACGACGTTGTTTATCAGCTCTAAACACTAAAAAGTAAAACTGTAAAACTGATGCAGGATCTCACTGCAATTTAAAGCGGCTGCTCAGGCGCAATAAAGGACCCCTACTATACTTTCTGATTTTACATATGCTTTGGTTTGTAATAGAGCTCTTTGTTACAGAAGTTTGTTTCCACAAAAAATTAGCTCGCAATTATTTTTTTCCTCTGAAATGAGTTTATATATTACAATTCTGCCCCCCCCCCCCTTTTTGTTTCAGCAATAGGCTAAAAAATAGAAGATAATCGTGACTTCTCACAATTCTATATTTCACAATTCTGTGTTTATATCTCAATTGTCTTTATATGTTGCTATTATATTAATTTCTATTTATATAGTGCATCACAATTCTGTTTATATCCTGCGATGCTCTTTATATGTCGCCGTTCTGTTTATACAATTTTATTTGTTTTTTTTTTGCAATTGAGTTTATACATAATTATGTTTATATCTTTCAATTGTGCTTATACGTCGCAATTCTATTCTGTTTATACATTGTAAATTGTGTTCATACGTCAATTCTGTTTGTCACAATTCTATTTATTTCTGTTGCAATTGTGTTTATACATCATAATTCTGTTTATATCTTGCTATTATTTATAAGCCGCAATTCTATGTATTTCTGCTTGTCACAATCGTGTTTATATGTTACAATTGTTTATATCTCACAATTCTGTTTATACGTCGCAATTCTATTTGTGCATTGTAATTCTGTGTTTATATCTTGCAATTCTGTTTATGCCACAATTCTATTTATTTCTGTTGCAATTGTGTTTATACATCATAATTCTGTTTATATCTTGCTATTATTTATAAGCCGCAATTCTATGTATTTCTGCTTATGTCACAATCGTGTTTATATGTTACAAATGTTTATATCTCACAATTCTGTTTATACGTCGCAATTCTATTTGTGCATTGTAATTCTGTGTTTATATCTTGCAATTCTGTTTATGCCACAATTCTATTTATTTCTGTTGCAATTGTGTTTATACATCATAATTCTGTTTATATCTTGCTATTATTTATAAGCCGCAATTCTATGTATTTCTGCTTGTCACAATCGTGTTTATATGTTACAATTGTTTATATCTCACAATTCTGTTTATACGTCGCAATTCTATTTGTGCATTGTAATTCTGTGTTTATATCTTGCAATTCTGTTTATGCCACAATTCTATTTATTTCTGTTGCAATTGTGTTTATACATCATAATTCTGTTTATATCTTGCTATTATTTATAAGCCGCAATTCTATGTATTTCTGCTTATGTCACAATCGTGTTTATATGTTACAAATGTTTATATCTCACAATTCTGTTTATACGTCGCAATTCTATTTGTGCATTGTAATTCTGTGTTTATATCTTGCAATTCTGTTTATGCCACAATTCTATTTATTTCTGTTGCAATTGTGTTTATACATCATAATTCTGTTTATATCTTGCTATTATTTATAAGCCGCAATTCTATGTATTTCTGCTTGTCACAATCGTGTTTATATGTTACAATTGTTTATATCTCACAATTCTGTTTATACGTCGCAATTCTATTTGTGCATTGTAATTCTGTGTTTATATCTTGCAATTCTGTTTATGCCACAATTCTATTTATTTCTGTTGCAATTGTGTTTATACATCATAATTCTGTTTATATCTTGCTATTATTTATAAGCCGCAATTCTATATAGTTCTGCTTATGTCACAATCGTGTTTATATGTTACAATTGTTTATCTCACAATTCTGTTTATACATCGCAATTCTATTTGTGCATTGTAATTCTGTGTTTATATCTTGCAATTCTGTTTATGCCACAATTCTATTTATTTCTGTTGCAATTGTGTTTATACATCATAATTCTGTTTATATCTTGCTATTATTTATAAGCCGCAATTCTATGTATTTCTGCTTATGTCACAATCGTGTTTATATCTCACAATTCTGTTTATACGTCGCAATTCTATTTGTGCATTGTAATTCTGTGTTTATATCTTGCAATTCTGTTTATGTCACAATTCTATTTATACATCACAATTCTCTTTATACGTCGCAAATGTGTTTATAACTTGCAATTCTGTTTATACATCACAATTCTGCATTTATATCTTGCAACTATTCTGTGTTTATATCTTACAGTATAAGCAATTATTCACATTATGAATCTTTAAAAGTCAACAAAAAAACTGTTAAATGTTTTAATGCATGATTCTCTATGAATGTTCCCATTAAAAAAAAAAGACTTGTTGAATATCCTGTTTCCTGTTTAAATATATCAGATGGAAAAGGCTATTTTGTGTTAACTTTATTAGGCCAGCAGCTTTTGCATGTGTGAAAACAGAAAGCAGTGAACAGGAAACACTTTCATATTCAATCTGACACAACAAACCAACCACAACGTTTCTGCTATTTTGCCCAAGATATAATGACTAATGAAAAGTTAAGGTCCCGTTCAGAGCAGAGCGGTTCTGGGTTCTGCACAAACACGACCACACCTGAAAACAACTTCCTGTTTCTGGGTTTCTCTGAAACCACACCACAAACACAGAGAGGGTGGATCACTTCCGGACACAGCCGTTACACCCCGCTCGAGCAAACCGTTTTACACCGCGCTTCTGCCATGTGACTGGCACACGTGCATGAGAAGTCATGGTCGCGTAAAAGCTAACAGCTAAACCATCAGGAGTTAGCTTAACTTTAACATTAAAAAGCATAGCTAACAATGCTAATAAAATTATAAATACACTTAATATAAGTACATAAATGTGTGTGCATATTAAGTGCAAACAAATGGCATGAAGCCTTTAATATTGAACAATTAAATAAAGTAGTAAACTGCTTGAAGTTTTAGAAGTAAACCATAAAAATGTATAAATACAATAAATAAAAAATTATAAATATTACTATATAGTCAAATATTTTAGCTAAATATTCAGTTTAGCTTGACCATATAGTCAAATTATTAATAAAAAATAATTTATATTTATATAAATAAATATAAATGTATAATATATTCTAATATTCTCATAAAATATTAAAGTTTATGTAATAAACTGTTTATTCAACTTATGTTTTTTATTTCTCACCCTTTCAGATCTTTAGTAGTAACTTTAAGGTCCAGTATGCATTATGTTAGTGTCATTAACATGAGTATAACCATGAATACTAGCACCTGTTTACCAGTGTAACTAAAACCTGAAGAGAACAAAACCACTAAAGATGTGAAGAACGCAAGTCGCTCTCTGAAGGCAAAGGTGCAGCATTAAGACATGCATTATAGTGCATTATGCAAATGAAAGCTCATCAGTAACGGTTGACTTCTGAGAGAGAGAACGGGCAGCTTTCATGCCGCTTGTGAGAGTTACATTTTACATTTACATTTATGCATTTAGCAGACGCTTTTATCCAAAGCGAATTACATTGCATTCAAGTTACAGTTTCTACATTTTATCAGCTCTTGCTTTCCCTGGGAATCGAACCCATGATCTTGGCGTTGCTAGCGCCATGCTCTACCAGTTGAGCTACAGGAAAGCTGTAGAGTTCAGACCAGACCGGCTTTACAAGTGGACTCATGAGCGCTTCACTGGTCCAAAACTGAGCTCAGAAAGCTGCTTTCAACCAAACTCTGACCTCAAACCTTGCTCATGCAATAACACCTTAATATGCTTAAAGTTACCCTGAAGATGAAAGAGCAGTGGAAATAGGAATCTAAACAGAGCGCATTAGTGCAAGCATAGAGGTTTAAAAATGTAAGTGCACAAAATTGATTTAAAAATAAGAATATTGTCTGTGTGATATTACAGTAAACCATTTCATTTTGAAATAAAATGTATACTATATACACACTTATTGGGCCAGATTAACTAACAGCCTGCTTAAACCATATTTTGGCGTTTAAAATAGCATTGTCAGGATATGCTGAAAAGGCATGAACTGTTATTTTTGCGCCTGACCTTATTGAATATTAATCAGTAATTGTTAACCTCTCAGATACGAAATTTGTGGAAGGAGAATATTAAAATGAATCATTCAACGCAATTTACTAAAATTTCCGCTTGTCAAATTACTGGAATCTGCACCATTATCTAACACAAAAGAAAACCGTCATAAAGCAGGCGGTAATTTGCGCTGCTCTTGATAGATTGCGCTGATCATTATGGAAATTATCTGTCTGTGTACTTTAATGTGGTTAGATTTGTTTGTTTTTTAATAAAAGAGCAAAAGGATTAACAATGCATATTTGTTTTCTTTGATCGTATTTACCAAGGGTGCCAATATTTTTGGCCATGATTGTATAAGCATTTAGTTTCATTTACATAGAAGCTGCGTCATAACATTTACTGGCAAATTTATTAGCAAACAAAACACATTATATTTTCTCTGACAGAAAAGCAATGCTTCATTATTTATCACTCTGTGTTAGAAGAAGTTGAGAAAACACTGATGTACAATCATTAACACGACTGCAATTTATTTGCTCTTCTCTTCGTTCTGTAAACAAAGTGGGCAGATATTGTCACTCCCACACGAGCTAAACAGGAAAAATGATTCAAGTGCTTTGGGCTGTAATGATTTCTGTGTACCGCTGTTTCATTAACGGCCTAATTGTGTTGGTAATGAACAAAACACCCTTCCCAAAAGCAGGGCAACACACTAAACATCCAGTTAATTAAAAACTATTTCTACCAATGTCGCCCCTGTGGAAGATCACTCGCAACGGCTGACTGAACCGAAGACGTCGCTCGCAATCACTGGAACCAGCAGAACATCATCCTGATGAACCGCGTCACGACGGCTGAAACATGACGCTTCATTTCCAACGCGTATGCATTAAACAGCATGTGTGTGAAATGTGCATGATTTCCATTCCTGCTCTGATGCTTATTGAATAAAGAATAACTCGAAAATATAATGAACATACTCTGTGAGGCACCAGATCCAATAGAGGAGCTCAAATCAAATCACAAATTCAGATATTTGAATACATTTTCCAGCAGTTTATGTTCCCAAACAATCACAATGATGTTTAGCAAATAATATTGCATCATATATACTCATGAAAGGCATGCCTGGGACACATTTCATCCCAAAAATAATATTTATCTTATTTTTAATAAACCTAAAGCCTATTGTTGGACTTCACTGCTCAACTATTCTTTGTATGAATTTGTATAATTGCCAATCACGTTATTTTCAATGGTGATTTACATTAGATTCTTAACAAATACGGTCATAAATACAACAAACATATATTAGTGTTTTTTTGTCACATTACAGAAATTATATGTTTTGCATTATTGAAATGGGATTAGTTAATAATCCTAATACATGCTTAATTTTCTTTTGGTATTTGGGAGGGGAAAAAAAATTTCAGTTTTTGATTTCATGAGATTCACCAATAAAACTGATCATCACACTTGTATAAACATCATAAACTTGAGGTTTCACAACATGATACGGTCCCGGCTAAAATAATAATTAATCAGTTTGTGCTTCTCTTTGAACACTGAATACGAAGAAAAAGCAATCCGAGGAATAAAATCATGCTTTCAACACTATTGCACAATAGATTTAGATTCTGACCAATCAGACCGGAATAAAAGCCCATCAGAGACGAGATGAAGGCCTAAAGCAATAAGACTCGTCCTTTCTCCATGTTCTGGTTCAGAACAGCTTCATCTCGACTAACACAGAGAATTACCTACAACAAGCAAAACCGATGTTTACAGTGACGCACGGGAATGCACGTCTAGAGGCAAAACACTGCAGACGGTTACTTACTGAAAACTCATTTACAGAAGCACCGTTTTATCCATTAAGAATCGATTGGTTCAGAAAACATGGGAGTTACATACTAAAACAGAGTCCGACTGGACGGATGGAAAAGTCAAATGGATTTTATCAACAAGCATACATTACGAGCATATTTTCAATTTGTGCTTTTATTATTTCTACTATTTTTTCTTATCACACACTTCTGTTGTAACTGGATGACTGTTAACGTACATTTTTGCATGCTTTCAAAAACAGGTACATATCATACAAAAACAGATTTGTACCTAGTGAAGTAGATTAAGCTTCAGATGGAGCTGAAGACAATCATTATTCTTCCACAGCAATAACATCTTCAGTCATCATCTACGTGACAACAGAGAGCGCAGCGCCAAAGACTGCGGCCACACAAACGGACTGAACTACAAATGACAGAACAAAGAGAACGCTGCTAATAGACAGACATAAATGGGTGAAATCAGTATCAATCTCAAATCTGTCTCTGTTTGTGTGTGTGTGTGTTTGGTGAAATAAAAAATAAATTAAAAAGTAACGACTGTTGAAAACTGTGTTCTTCTAAAGTGTAGAAAACTCAGAAGAGAAGACCAGGAGACTTCGGATTGGATTGTCAGCAGAATTTCTTTATTCTATGACATGTCTTGTTATCTGTAGTCATCGAAATCTCATCTTAAGTCATTTTTACAGGGTATCTTTATAGTCAGGATTGGAGGAGGGACTTTTTTAGGTTGAGACAAAACATCAAAGCTGAGGGCAATAAACCTAAATCTCTCAGTAGTCATTGATCTCATTGACAAAAGGCACAGCTGTCCCAAGCCCAAATGGTCAGGAAACAATCTCAAACACCTTTGCCTTGCCCGACACCTCTTAGTCAGGACGTGAATTCAAATCAAACATAGAATAACATTTGTGATCCTTCAATCCCCTCTTTGAGAGTTCTAATAACTCTCACAAAAATACAAATTTAGACACTTAAAAGTTAATTCTTGTAACTTGTAATCGTTACAGGCAAATAGTACATGTTCTGTGTTGTTTATATGTAATTGCATGCTGACACAGAAACAAAACATGCAATTAGGGTCCGTGAAGATTTTACGGGTAATAGTCTCTGCGTTGTGTATTTTTATTCTTTTTCTTCTTCTTTCTTTTCTCTTTCTTGTGTGATAGTTGGCTCGGCGATGGGTCTAGTTGTTTTCTAGAGGTTGTGGCTTTATCCGCAGGTGAGAAGGGTGGTGCATATGGATCTCAGGACAGCCATCAAATGGTATCTGCACAGAGGAAGAAAGAAACACAAACAAGAGAGAACTAACGGCACAGAGCAGTATTTGTAGAGTCTGCATACATTAGGGTTGTATCCTCTGTTCAAAATATAGTCTGCTATGGTTGTTCCTTCTTTCCCTATTTCTTAATTCCTGCGACACCTAAAGAACAGTGAGGAAAGGATGGACTAATGGAGGGGAAAGGCCTATGAGGAAATCTTCACCTCAGGGTTGGCCCCCGAAGCCTGTTGCTTTCGGTTCTTCCCTGGGCTCCTCACTGGTTCTTGTGTCTGCCCTATCCTATCCCTGCAGGGGGAGGAACAACCTTACAATGTGACACATGAGTCCAAGTTTTCCTTCCCTGACACAATACTGCAGCTGCTGTAATCAACATCACTTGATGTGGTCCGTACAACTTAGGCTCTAATGGCTTGTTTTTGAATGCCTTTATCATGACCCATTGACCTGGGACGATTGTGTGTCCACCTTCTGGTGGAGTCTGCCAACACGACTCAACTCTCTCTTTGGCACTCTGCACTGCCTTTGTGAGGTTTTCACAGTAAGCAATCAGGGCATCTGAAGCAATGTGCACATCAGCATTTCTAAGATCAATCACACCTGGCATCTGCATTGGGCGTCCAGTAATAATCTCATGAGGGCTCAGTCCTACTGATCTGTTAGGTGATGCTCTCATACTACACAGTACTGCGGGCAGTGCTTCAACCCATGGTACTCCTTCCTGATGCATTTTGCTTAGCCTGGTTTTGATTGTTCTGTTTGATCGTTCAACCTGTCCTGATGCTTGTGGCCTATAGGGACAGTGAAGGTTCCACTTAATCTTCAACATTCTAGACACTTCCTTGACTACCTGTCCTGTGAAGTGGGTACCTTGATCTGAGTCAATGCAATCTGGCAATCCCCATCTGGGAATGAAATCAGTGACAAGACATTTAGCAGTATGTGCAGCTGTAGCGCGCCCTGTTGGATAAGCTTCTACCCATCTTGAGAACTTGTCTATTACTACCAAAACGTCAGTTTTTCCTTTACAAGGGGGCAACGATATGTAATCAACTTGCAGGTGACGAAATGGCCCTGGTGGAGCTGGGGTATGTGCTGCTGGTGTAATGGTTGCTGGTACATCATTATTTTTCTGACATGTAACACATCTCTTGACTGTTTCAGTGGCTGCGTTTCTGAATTTTGGATTCCACCATTGATTTGAGAACCTGTGATTCATTGTTGCTGGACCACTATGACCCAAACTGTGTATTTGTTGAGCCAAATATGGCAACAGTGATTCGGGAGCAACATACTTTCCCCCTTTGGTCCAGCAGCCGGATGAATCCACAGTGGCTCCTTTGTCTAACCATGTCCATGCTTCATATAGAGGAACGTCTTTATACAGATCAACGATTGATTCAGGAGGTAGAATTATCTTCTGTGCTGTACTACCTGAACACACTTGTACAGTTGCATAGAAACAAGCCTGTTTAGCCGCTACATCAGCAAGAGCATTACCTTTAGCTTCCGTAGTATTAGTTGTGAGATGTGCTTTCACTTTGATCACTGCTAATTTCTTTGGGAGTTTCATGGCAAACATTAAATCTTTCACTAATCCAACATGCTTAATGGGGGATCCAGCAGAAGTTAGAAATTTTCTGGTTTGCCAAATGACACCAAAATCATGAATTACCCCAAAAGCATACCTGGAATCTGTGTAGATATTTGCAACCGATCCTGAAGCTAGCGTGCATGCTCTAGTTAAGGCTACTAGTTCTGCAGCTTGAGCTGAAAAATGATCTGGAAGACGACCTGAAGCAACTACTTCAGTGGTGGAAGTTACTGCATATCCTGCTCGTCTGTTACCTTCAATAACTTGAGCTGAACCATCAACAAACAACTCCAATCCTGCGTTCTCTATGGGAGTTTCTGCTATTTCACTTGTCGCTGCATATGTAAGCGTAACACAATCATGAGTCATTTCGCCTTCATCCTCTAACACAAATTCAGTCATTGCAGACATCATACATGAGGATGGGTTCGTGACTGGTGCACGCTGTATAACAATATTCGGGGCTGTGAGAGTTGCTAACCAATTTCCCCAACGGGAGGAGGTGACAGAAGTGACTTTTGCTTGATTCATTAGTGCGGACACTGTGTGAGGGCATTTTACGTTTACAGTCTGACCTAACACCATTCCTGATGAAGCCTGAAGCGCTAGATGAACTGCCTGTACTGCTCTGAGGCATGGGCCCATACCTTGAGCGACTATGTCAAGTTTACCGGAATAGTAATGAATTGGGCGTAAGCTGCCCCCATGATCTTGCATTAGACATGCAGTCATAAAGCCTAAATGTTCATGGACATAAAGCACAAAGGGTCTATCAGATTGGGCAATTCCTAATGCTGGTGCTTGACATAGTGCTCTCTTCAAATCATTAAAAGCTTTGAGATGAAGTTCTTTCATACAAACAGTATCTGAATCTTTACCATGGCCTTTCAACAAATCATAGAGAGGCTGAGCAATCGAGGCATAGTCTTCAATCCAAGGTCTACAATAACCTGTTGTTCCTAAAAATGAGCGGAGTGTTTTAATGGTATTAGGCGGAGGTATGGCTTTGACTGAAGCCGCTCGATCCTGTGTAATAGATCTATTTCCTGCACCTGTATCAAGCAAAAAATCTATCTCTTTCTCTTTTATGCTACCTTTCACAAAAATTATTTGGTCATTGTGTTGGATTACAGGGGAAAGGTAGCTACTCACAGCCCCAATATTTAGTTTTTTTCCTGGTCTTGTTGTGCTCTTAGAAGAGCCTGAACTAACTGTCCTATAATTTCAGTGGTCACTGGCGGAACTACTTCAGGGTTGTGTGCAGGCTGAGAAGGAGCAGAATTATGCATAGCATTTCTTTTACTATCTTGCAACTTCTTCCTACACTCTTTCTCCCAATGTCCAAATTTTTCACAGTATTTGCATTTGCTTTCTCTTTTAGACCATCTATTGTCTTGTTTCGTTGTGTTAAACGTAGCTGCTGCTACTCTTACTTTTGCTTTGACATCAGCATCTCTTTCCCATGTAGTTAACCTGTCTAGGTTACTTCTGAGAGTTCTGTTAGACCAAGTTAGATCTAAGAATGGTAAAGCTTTTCTGTATTCGGCTACAAGGCCATCTGACCAGATACGAACCAAGGGTCCCTTGTCATCTAGCACACTTTCAGGGTCATCAACAATTCCACTGTAGATTACAGCTGACTGACAAAATCTCTCAGTATATTCACTCACAGTTTCTTCTTTCCTTTGCACACAGGTAGTAATTCTAGACCAATCTATTTTGGGTCCTAAGATATTCTTTAGGATTTTCAAAATACCTTCTCTTAAATCACCCTTACTGGCATTTCGCAGTTCAGAAGTGACAGCAGATTCAAAACTGTTGAATTCAGATTCAGTTAGTATTTGTGACATCAGCTGCGTGACTTCTGTCAACGACATGTCATAAAGACGCATTTTACTGATCAATGTTCTTCTAAATTCAGAAAAATGTGTGCGTGCTGACGGTAAACTCTGGGATAGTCTCTCTATATCTTTAGGACATAAAGCTTTGGCAGCAGTTTGTATTTGCACAACAGAAGAATTGAGAGGAACACTATCAGTTTCCTCAATCCCCTGAGATCTTCTCCTAGCCCCACACACATGGACGGAATTTACAGGCACACCAGTTACTGATTGGAGAGCTACATCTGTTTCAAAGAACGCTTGTAAATCAGGGTAAATGTTATCAGGCTGACTTACTTCCACATCAGTTTTTGCTGCAATTTTCTTGAGGTTCAATTTCTTAGTCAAAGTGGATACTCTAGCACGGAGTTCATTGTTCTGTTTCTCTAGCTCTGCGTTACGCTGAGACTGTTGTGTCGCTAGCGTTACACTGAATTCCCTGTGACAACAGATAATGTCTTTCACATTGTTCTTACGAATACTTGCTCCTAGTACTTTTTTACACTCATCTACCGACCAAGTCTTGTCTGGATGAATCTCATATTTCTGCGTTAGTTTTTGTCTAACTTTTTCAGTGACTATTAGGTCCATTTTTTCCCCTAACAGTGTTTTGAATTCACTATCTGACCACAGAGGAGTCGCAAGACCACTCTTTTCTGTGGTTGGAATCAGCCTAGCATTCCTTCTGACCATTTTGCAAGTTTCTTCTGTACCACACAAACAAAACAAACACTTCTCTGATCAACAGAGGGTACACTTGTAAAAAAGAACTTAACTATTGTTAAATTTCCAAATTACCAACACTTCACACTTAACTTCCCTGCCTACAAGAAACAGAGGATAAAACTAAATTATTAGCACGAAATGCTAACCTTCCCTGCCTGAAACAGAGGGTAACTAATTTTTAGCACGTAATGCCCAAAATCTTCCCTGCCTGAAAGAACAGAGGATACTTTCATCTCTAAAATAAAAACTTTAGAGGATAACACTCTTCCCTGCTTGTAACAGAGGATAAACTTCCCTGCCTAACAGAGGATAAACTTCCCTGCCTAACAGAACAGAGGATACATTTAGTTAAACAAACCCTACAGATGTATGTTAACTCTTCTCTGACGGCACAGAGGATACACTGGTCTTAGGTTCTTTTGGATTAGAGACAGCACTCACCACAACCCTTGGTTGAGAGAAAAAATCAGTCTGGGAATCTTTTCAGCTTGAAGTTTCGCTGGATTCCAAAAGATGCAGATCTTTGTTTGAGCTTGAAGTTTTTCAGGTGAGGAAGCTGGAACTCTATCCGGGTTCACGGCAGCATCTGTTGAAAACTTTGTTCTTCTAAAGTGTAGAAAACTCAGAAGAGAAGACCAGGAGACTTCGGATTGGATTGTCAGCAGAATTTCTTTATTCTATGACATGTGTTGTTATCTGCAGTCATCGAAAATCTCATCTTAAGTCATTTTTACAGGGTATCTTTATAGTCAGGATTGGAGGAGGGACTTTTTTAGGTTGAGACAAAACATCAAAGCTGAGGGCAATAAACCTAAATCTCTCAGTAGTCATTGATCTCATTGACAAAAGGCACAGCTGTCCCAAGCCCAAATGGTCAGGAAACAATCTCAAACACCTTTGCCTTGCCCGACACCTCTTAGTCAGGACGTGAATTCAAATCAAACATAGAATAACATTTGTGATCCTTCACGACCTAAGCTATGGTTCCCAACCACGTTCCTGGAGACCCCCAACACTGCATATTTTGCATCCATCCATTGTCTGACACCTATTTCAGGTCTTAGAGTCTCTACTAATGAGCTGATGATCTGAATCAGGTGTGTTTGATTAAGGAGACGAGGAAAACATGAAGTGTTTGGGGGCCTCCAGGAACGAGGTTGGGAACCTCTGACCTAAGCGACCTATTTTTGAAAATCTACAACTATATACGCAGTACAGACAAATCTCTACCAGCTGAAACATTTCTACCACAGCATGGTCTATAATGTCAGACCGCCAAACCCTCATCAGAACCATGACAATGTCATTGTCTCTTTCTCAAGTGTCTGATTTTCTATTATTAGTAAGTCCATAATTACACAGCCAGTGTGTGGTGGACAAAAGTAGAGGTTTTCAAGCACCAGTTTGAAAGTTGAAAGCGATGTACTGAAGCAGACCGCAAGCTTAAAAGCTAGAAATCCTCCTGAGCGTGCAGTGGAAACTCTGGTCCCCAGCAGAGCGTTTGACTGGGAGCGGAGCCGAGCACATGCAGAGGTCACGTCCACCCGTGTCTGCTTACTGGAATCTGATGCAAAGCAACTCAACATAACAAACATGGAGCTTTGTGCAACAAGCAAAACCAACAAACTGCTCATTTAGAGACTAAACAACTGGTAAATCATTCGCTTTACCAGACCTTGATCCTACACTTTAACATTGCGTAACCACTGCCACATCAAATATTCTGCAATAGCATGAATATACTTTTGACAAAATATGAATCACACTGTTGCAGCTCAAAGAGTTTTGCATATTTGAAAAAGTCTTGCATTCTGAAAAAACGCCACAAAAATATAGCCTAATATTCACAGAAGCTGAAGAGGCTCCACAAAATAAAAAATATTGAATGGTAGTGTATTTGTACAGTTATACTCTTGCTTGCAAACCAAATTGGTTCATAAATTGGTCCACTAAATATGAACATTGGTCTGATTTTGCATTACTCAAATATATTTCCAGTAACTATGAACAACTTCATGGTCATGGAAAATCATACCAAAATTAAATTACATTTAGCTTGATACAGTGACTTCAAAAATACAGAAATATACACACACACACACACACACACACACACACACAGTGCATGGGAGCAAAAATTAAATATTACATATGAAGCACATATAAAAATAAAATGCAGAAGGACTTGAACAACGTGTCCGGTGCAAACATTTAGTGGCCAGAGAGTTGGTTGTTGCCCAATTTTAAAGGGACAGTTCACCCAAAAATCCTCTTCAGTGAATGGGTGCCATCAGAATGAGAGTCCAAACAGCTGATAAAAACATCAATAATCCACTGCTCCGGGTGTGTGTGTGTGTGTGTGTGCACGTGAATGGGTTAAAAGCAGAGCACAAATTCTGAGTATGGGTCGTCATACTTGGCCACACGTCACTTCATTTTCAATAATCCACAAGTAATCCACACCACTCCAGTCCATCAGTTAACATCTTGTGAAGCCAAAAGCTGCATGTTTGTAAGAAACAAATCCATCAAGACATGTTTAACTCCAAACCATTGCTTCCAGCCTAAATATGAGCCTATAATCCTTAATAACGCTTCCTCCAGTGAAAAAAGTCCATCTCCTGTTGTCTCACATCAAAATCTATAAACACGTATTTGTTTAGAGAGGTTTTGGCTTTCTAAACGATGCTTGATCTGTGCAGATTTCTCTCCTGATTCAGACTAGACCACTTTTTCACTGGAGGAAACTTTATTATTGATTATGGACATAAAAATGCCTTAACGATGGATTTGTTTCTTACAAACATTCAGATTTTGTCTTCTGAAGATGTTAACTGATCAGAGGCGGCTGCTGGTCTTTCAAAGAGGGGAAGCTAATTTTTGGCCAACATCATAAAAATGTACCATTTATTTATACCTAAATTCTTCCCAACATTCCTTTTCAAGAAAATTTTCTAGCCTACTGTATGTATGAATGAATGAATGAATGAACAAACGATCTAAAAAAAGATATTAAACTCGAAATATGGGAATTAGGTTGAACTGAAACAAGGAATCTGGGTGAAATGTATGATGAAAATTGGCTAGCAATTTCACCAAGCAAATACCAAGAAATAGGTTGCAGCAGTTTGTCTTTCGACTACACTTCCGCGATGGGACTGAGCTCGAATAGCTTCAGTGTCAGTGACTTTTATAGTACAAAATCGCTGTCAATCAAAAGGAGATGCAGTTTTTCGACAGACCCTCCAATCATCACGCAGACGCTCGGAGTCCGGGCCAGCCCACTCCTCCATTCATCCCAGAGACGCTGAGCGTCCGTGGGCGGGACATAATCGCAGCATTATCCAATGACCGTCTTGTTTCTAAGCACTCAAAAAAACTGTTTAAAGCAGCCCCATTGAAGTCAATGGACGCTGGGCTTCAACAGAGTAATGCACTGTACGCTACGGGAATGAATGAGAAGGAAATCGAGTCAGCCGACCTAAGTAGCTGATTCTGAACGAAATTGTTTTCGTTCGAGATGAACGTGTTTAACGCATTTTTAGTCAATAAAATGTTAACATAATAGTACATATATTTGACCATTCATTTTTTGACAATTATAGGGGAAGCTGAGCTTCCCTTGCAGTCTTAAAGAAATCACGTCTGTAACTGATGGACTGGAGTGTTGTGGATTATTGTGATGTTTTAATCAGCCGTTTGGACTCTCATTCTGACGGCACCCATTCACTGCAGAGCATACATTGCTGAACAAGTGATGCAATGATACATTTCTCTAAATCTGATGAAGAAACTATCTTGGAAGGCCTGAGGGTGAGGACATTCAAGAAAATGTATTTTTGCCTGAACTATTCCTTTAATAAACAATGCTGACTGAACTCTTATTTAACACAGAATTGACTAAATATTGATTAATTTTCAAAACGGCCGTGTTTCAGCTCATTCATCAGCCTGTGCAATACATCAGTCATCACAGTTACTGTGGCAACCGAATCTAGCCTATATGTAACCAAGCACTAATCGCATCAAGTTGAGTTTGCCCATATTGAGAAAGGCATATCTCAGTGGCGCAGGCTCAAACATAAGAACAGCTGCTGTAATCATGACTCTCATTTAGCGGCCGCTCTCCATCCCCCGTTTCAATAGCCAGAAGCTAATTGCGCTCTCCTGCCCCCTCACCAGCAGCTCCAAGGCCCGCGGCGTCGTCCTCCGCTCCGAGAAGTGGAACAGGATCTTGGCTTTCCTGAGAGGAAGCGCATGGCTCCTCTCTCTCTCAGCCTCGGGCCGAGCTCTGCCAAGCTGTTCCTGGTAACTCTATCCATCTCGCAGAGCGGTGAACGCCCATTCAGCATGTCCCAACAGGGGATAAACCCTCCAGTCAGCGCCCCGTGACAAAAGCAGGGAGGCACTGACGAACGAGAGGACATAGACTCGACAAGCTTCACATGCTCGTGGATGCGAACCGCAAATTCCTTTAGACGTTGAGCTCAAAAACTCATTTCCAACCTTCAGCGGGTGCCATGAGAGCAGTTAAAGCCAACTAGAAAAGATTATACATGCGTATCAGAGAAAAGCACAGGATTTAGCTAAATAAAGGGGTATTTCTGCGCCATATATCATAAGCAAGCACCACCTTTGGCTCAAGTATATTACAATAATGAATAATAATGAAATTAATGCTGCAATGCAAAAAAAATCATTATGGTACTAAAAAGACTTTTTTCTTTATGCAAAGATTTAATGTTTAAATTATGCAAAATAAGCATTGATAGTAAAATTAATGACAATGCAAAAAGGTCCCAAAATATGGTTAATTTAATTCAAACAAATTAAATATTTATGCAAAATATGCATTGATATTAAAATAATGCTACAAAGCAAAAACCCTTTTTTAATGACCATTATGATGTTATTGTCTTTATGTAATTTTTTTATTTTAAATTTGTAAAATAAGCATGGATTTGCTTGATTCATGCAGAAGTATTGATTTATGTTAAATAAGCAGTGATATTAAAATTAATGCCACAATGCAAAAGAAACAATGATCCAAAAATGGCCTTTATTTATTTATTTATTACACAAAATGTTGATATTTATGCAAAAAAGCAATGATTCATGTTTGATTTATTAAGTACTGATATTAAATGTAATTCCACAATACAAAACACCATAATGATCTTAAAAGGCTTTATTTTTTAATCAAAATATGGTTTATCAAAATAAGCATTACTTTGTCTCATTTATGAAAAAATAACACTAATATTAAAATTGACACCTATGAAAAAAACCATAATGGTCCTGAAATAGGTTTCATTTTACGGAAAATATTTTGATATTTATGCAAAATAAGCACTGATTTGCATTTGATTCATGCAAAACAGCTACTCATTTATGTTTGATTTATTGAGCACCGAAACTAAAATTAAGGCACATCAAACATCAAATGGTGCATTAATGCAAAACACCATAATGGTCCTAAAGCAGGGTTCATTTTCTTAATGAAAAATAAGCTGATAATATTTATGCAAAATAAGCATTGATTTATGTTGGATCCAGGCTAAATGAGCAGTGACATTAAAATTAACACCAGAGCATGACACATTATAACAGGCTTCATTTTCTTAATTTAATTTAGCATTGAAATGTTTTCTTGAGATCCATTCTTGAGTATTCACAAGTTTCCAAAAGGATACGATGCTTCCAAGAACTAGTTCTAACATCATTTGTGTTTTATTAGATCTGGTTTCAGATTAGCTTGTCTTTGAAAGTCACGCCACAGAAGTGAACACTGATTGGTCGCTTCACATGTCAATCAAAGCAGCCGATCCAATCCTAGCAGGCGATTCGGGGGCAAAACAAACAGCATCTTGGATCAGTGAAACTCTAAGGGGAATATTTGACTGCATGGAGAACATATGTAAAGTCAGTCCTTCAAGCCTAAAGCACACAGCGCTGAACACCTGCTGAATGTAAATTCAATAATATTGGCCGAACAGATTAACTTTGCTTGACAAATGAGCAAAACTACCATACTTCAGCATACACTGTTTGGCAACACTGCTAACAAGATCCGAGCTCATATTTCAAACACTAATTTACATTATTTCCATCTGAGGTTTCTCCCAAAAGCTAAGAAAGGGATGGTTTTTGAGAACCACAGCAGTCGAGCAGTGATTCTTCAGGAGAGCTGATCTTCGTCTGCTGAATTATTAATATTTTAATAGAGCGGTTTATGATGATTAGGTTAGACATGAATATGCATGGCTCTGACAGGAGACGGCACAGAGGGAAACCAGAGGCATCCGTGATGCAAAAACTGTACAAATAAAATATACTAAATAGTTAATTCAGCATGTGGCTTTAATAGCAACACGGCAAACACTCCACGAGTCACGGAAATGACATGCAAGTAGGTCAGAGCAGGTTAATACACATCAACAAACAGACACAACCAACATGCAATTAACTTAAAATCATCATCCGGGTGATTATTACTGAACATTTGACCATATTTGCTGATTCTCTACTCCTTCCTGACTGAAGTCACACCCATTTTTGACAATGCAATCCCTAGATATGGTCTGTGAATATCTGTTTTCACAAATTATTGGAGTGTATTTCAGTTTTCTACTTAATTTCATGTTCAATTCAATATTAAATTTACAACCAGTTTCTGAGCAAAAATAGTTTCTACACATTTTGTTAACATTTCAGCCATAGTTTAGGCAAAATAAGCATTGATGGTAAAATTAACACTACAATGCAAAACATCATAATGGTCCTAAAATATGCTTAATTGCAAAACATTGATATTTATACAAATTATGCATTGATTTAGATTTGATGTATGCAAAATAAGCATTTACGTTTGATTAATGCAAAATAAGCATTGATAGTAAAATTTACGTCACAATGCAAAACGCTTTAGTGAGCTTTTTTTAAAAGCATGGGTTGCAAACAATGTTTCAAGTTGACTTCAAAGTCAAACGCACAAAAAAAGATTTGTTTTGTGGTCGATTACTTGATTTTGCCTTTCATTTTCCACTCCTGCCCACAGCAAGCTAAACCCAGTCCAGTGGTGTCTTTCTGAACACCCCGCGGCTCTGGAACCCGGCCAGCGCTTCTGACACGGTGTAATATGATTTCACAATAGAACATTCAAAGCAGAACTTCAGCTATAGATAGCCATAAAAAGACATTTCAATACGCTCACTGCACACTGGGAATGTACGGTGTTTCTACAGTTACTCATTTCACAAAGTCTGACTTCAGTACGTTCGAGAAATCAATCTCAGCCGGCTGGACTACTGCGAAACCATTTGAACCACTCTGACATTTACAGGAGAAATTCACCCGAAATGAGAACTCGGTCATCATTTTCTCTGCTTCGTGTCACACCAAACCACAATGACTTTCTGTCCTCAAACACAACCGATGAAATTCAGAAGAATATCCTCAAATATTACGAAAATCCTGTCAAGCTCCGAAACATCAACAACAAAGTACCAAACACTATTTTTCCACACTTCTGAGATCATAAAGAGTTTTCTGAGGAACAGACCCAAACTGAAGACGTTATTCACTGATAAACTCAAATCAGATCAGTCTTTAGACACGTCACATTAATGTTGGAAAATGTATTCTTCATAACTTCACCTTTTGTGTTCCAGAAAGGAAAGTAACGAGGGTTTAACGACATTTGAGACAGAATTTTCATACATTTTCATTTTCTTATAAAGATTCACTTTATATAAAATGAGACATGAACTTGTCATACACTATACCAACTTCAAATGACAAAACTTATTTTGTCTTATGAAAAAACATCTATATAAAAATCAAAGCAAAAAAAATTAAAAACAATATTCATAATGTTTTTAAAATAGTATAGTTAAAACTTAAAGGGATACTCAACCCCAAAATAAAAATTTTCATTAATCACGCACCTCCATGTCGTTCCAAACCCTGCAAAATCTTCATTCATCTTCAGAACACAATAAATAAATAGAAATAAAACTAAAATAATGACTTTATTCAACAATTTGGCACCGTAACGAAATACTCTCCAAAATGACGCTACGGTGGCGATTTGTTCAAATAAGTCTATTTTTTTCGTACAAAAAGTATTCTCGTCGCTTCATAACATTACAGTTGAACCACTGACGGCAGATGGAGTATTCTGGCGATGCTTTTCATGCTTTTCTGGACCTCGACAGAGTTATTTACATGGCAGTCGATGGGACAGTCACAAGCCTCTCGGTTTTTATCTAAAATATCTTAAATTGTGTTCTGAAGACGAGCAAAGCTTTTACGGGTTTGGAACGACATGGGAGTAGGTGATAATGACCACATTTTCATTTTAGGGTGGAGTATACCTTAGAGAGAGAGAGAGAGATAAAGAGAGATAATTTATATAAAATAAGAAAATGTATAGACATCTTTTAAAAATTATTTGTACAAAAAATTCAAAAAGTCTTAATTATTTAAAAAGTGACGTGATGGAGGGGGGAAAAACAACAACATTTGGCCATGCAAGACTGGCTGCATGATGTCAGGGTGCTGCTATTAGATTACTACTGGACCACATCAAAAGATCCCATATTATATATGCTGAAAACTACTTATTAAAGTGAAAGCACAGCTCTCTTCAACAACACATGTTCAGAGGAATCATTCATATCTGGAGCACAAACTGTGAGACATGCTCAAGTTCAAAGCTTGACATCAAACATCAGCAATAATAGCAATAATAATAATAATAACAGCACTGTTCAGTATAAAAACAAAACGAGCACTTTAACAGCACTAAAGCACAACGCTCCAAACAAAAAGCAGCACTAAAGCTCGTGTTGGGTGTGCATTTTCATCTTTCTCATCCCCATGTGAGAGCGAAACTCATTCTGACACAAGAGCTTTCAGTAGCACAGAAAAAACAGCTCTAACGATCATCCGTTCACCTGAAGACAGCAAACCCTCAGCAGCACAGTCAATGCCTGCATTAATCATATCAAAGCATGCAGACCAAAGGAGACTTTTATCTGGATTCAACCCAGCAGCTTCAAAAACTGCCACAAACACACCCTGATCAGTGTCGGTTAGGAAAGTGACACGGCAGTCAATATCTGCTCATACACATTATGGATTCTAGCTTATGGTAAGGAAGCAGTAGTACGGGGCAAGTTGTCACGTGTGCTTTACATGCTTCTTATATTTGTTGGCAAGTGTGTTCACCGGAGTAAAAGTGTGACAACTAGCCCCGACTCCACTTTAGCTTAAAAGCACTGGCATCTTCATATCAGTTCACCTCAATAACAAGACAATTTAGTTTCAATTGTCTTCATTGAAGACAATGAAGGGGGGGGGGGGGGGGGGAATATGAGGGGGGGGGAATATTCTGATACAAGTCAGAATATGAAATATAAATACAAAATAAAAAGTTGAAATTCTGAAATTCAAAGTCACTATGACATGAAGTGTCATTTTCTGTCAATTTCAGCTTTTATGTCATAGTTATGAGATTATGTAATAATTTTGACATTTATTCCATAATTATGGCTTGGTACGTCGCCATTCTAACTTATCTTAAAGTAATGTTTTATTTAAAAACTTTTAACTGTCATAATTCCAACTTTCTCTCAGCGTTATAGCTTAGCATGTCATAATTCCAACATTCTATCGCATAATGATAATGTTTTATCTAATAATTTTCACTTGTCAAAATTCTGACTTTTTAATACATAATTACGAGTTAGTATACCCAAATTTATAACTTCTTATATCATAATTTTGACTTCTCAATTATAACAGAATGTGAAAATTGGAACTCTCTCATTATTATGGATAAGCATTGTCGTAATTTTGACTTTTTATGCAATAATCATGGTTTAGCATGTAAATTTATAAAAATTCTGACATTTCATACTAATAGATGACTTACTACGAGATAATATATAACTTTTAGTAATAATTCCACCCCCCCAATAATTATGGCATGTCATAATTTTGACCTCTTATCACATATCATTGGTTTGCCTAATGTCATAATTCATAACCTTTAATATCAGAACTTCAACTTAAATCCCATAATTATGTTTTATTGTTTTTACTATCTAAAAATGATGACAGCATGTCATGATTTCGCCGTGTATCCCATAAATATGACTTGGCATGTCATAACTGACCAAGCTAATGCGGCAGAAGCGGGCTTGCATTGACAGCAGGTCATCTCACCTCTTTGACTTTCTCCCTCCGCTGCAGCGTCTCGGAATCCGATGGAGCTCCCTGGTTCTTCCCCAAGGCTGGTTTCAGCAGACACTTTTTAAACGCCTCATAGCTGTAAGGGCTCCCGCGTTCCCCGTTATGAGCGGCCGAGGTGACCCGCTCGTCCTTGGCCGCCGGTTCCTGCGCCCTCGCCGGACTCCGCTCGTCCTGTGCTCTGCTCCCAACAGATCTCTCCACGGTTCTCGCTCCATGGGTGACCGAGGGCTTGCGGCTCACTTTGAGCTTGACATTCGCTCCCTCGCCCCCTTTTAAACCCGCCCGCTGATGCTCTGGATCCCCTGGCACCTTTTTGGAAAGCTCATTGTTGGAGCCCACGGTGACCGCGGGATTCTCGCTCTTGGAGAGGAAGATGCGCTTGAGGCGCACGCTGTCGGGTAGAAAGAAAAGTGCCCCGAAGCACAGAGTCACCAACCCCGACAGGAACAGCAGAAACACGAATTTCTGAGACAGACGAAGCCCCATGCCCGATGCTGAGACACCGGGTAACTTTCGGAGCACCATTTAAACTCTCCAATTAGGCGTGACGCACGACGATACACACCTAAACTTGGTTAGAAAGCGACGCGGCTGCCGTGCAGACTGAACTCTCTCCTGGTCAAAGTGCCTAAATCTTCCTGAATCGATCGATTTAAGAGACCACATGTGGCGTCAACACATTTGCGTGCAACAACAGCGTCATTGCGCGCGCACTGCTTCAAAACCAGCTTCCTTAAGTTTCAGAGCAGTCATGCAACATCTCATCTGAGACCGAAATGAGACTTTAAGGTCTTAAATGCCAGAGCAACAAAATGTTAAGCACAACCAAAACAATCTACACACTGTTAATGCCCATCTAGGACACGAAACTGAAACTATATGGACTTAAATGTACTCTATCAAGTTAAAGCAGGATTTAAGTAGCATATAAAACGCCTCAAAAGCAAGCAAAGTGCCAGCAAACACACTGCTTTCTGAAAATGGCAATGACGCTCAACTGGTAGACGAAATTATGCGTTTATGATCATTAATGCACTATTAATAAGTAAAACATGCATTTTGGAAATGTATATTGTATGCACAGCCAACATGTGTCAGTGCATATTAAACATTATGCCTGTAAACACACTGAAGATGATGACGCTTTATGAACTTAAAGCAGCATTAAATTGGTCAATAATGTCATGCATCCCAATATATGCTACGTCCCGACAAGATATCTGAAGACGATGCGCAACTAGAAGACTAAACTGAAGCTTTATGAACGCAAACGTTTACATTCAAGCATATTAAGATGCTTCAAAAGACAAGCATCAACGTGGTTACACACAACTGCTTTCTAATGATGCTGCTGATGAAGAAGACTCGTGGCCAAACAGAGCAACACTGAAGTTTAGTGACATCTCAGCCTAAAACCCCCAACACTGCAACATTATGGGTTCTTTCACAACATCTATGCGCGTTTGGCACGGTGCACAACACTCCAGGACACAAGAATACATCCAGAGATCAAATCAAGAGTGTCCGCAAAGCGACGCGACGTCGAAATTCGGTCCAAGTGTTTGTAAAAACTGTCGGTTTCCTCGGTTTAAGCGCCGTGCATGCTCAAAACTCTCCTGTGCTCCGAAAGTCTACGTCCAATGCGTGAAGGAGGATGTTTGTGCTCGTAAAACGTGATCGACAGACGGATGGATAATTCTTCGGAAATGTAACCTAATGAAAACACGCCGTATCTTCTTCCCATCACCGCGCGTTCTCTTCCGCGCTCGCCTGCTTTATCGCCAGAGAAGAACGGAAGAAATGCCCGCCGATCGCCGCGGGCTAGTCTCGTGGTGTAAACGCCTTGATACGAAGCCGTTATGATCCGCAAACAGAAGGAGAAACAGCTCTGTGACTCCTCGACTATCCTGGGCGGTCTGCTCTGCTGCAAACGCCTCTGATCAGCAGCAGCGGTGCGCGAGGGGAGCGAGTCATTAACCAACGCGCGCGAGAGCGAGAGCGAGCCGACACATCCACCGCGTGGCGGCTTTGGGAAGTCA
The DNA here is from genome assembly GCA_003573665.1 of Oxygymnocypris stewartii. Taxonomy (NCBI): domain Eukaryota; kingdom Metazoa; phylum Chordata; class Actinopteri; order Cypriniformes; family Cyprinidae; genus Oxygymnocypris; species Oxygymnocypris stewartii. The sequence continues at coordinate 9,759 of QVTF01020852.1, read as the reverse complement.
ACGCCATTAAATAAGGGGCATTTGTATTTGCAAAGGGAATTGATTATACGTGGTAAGTTTTAGCAGGTGAAAAAAGTGCACTTCCATAATGTACTTAAAGTGTGCTAGTGTCACGCACTAATTGTGTATCTTTAGAACTTAAGCCTACTCCTTAATATGAACCTAAGATCATAAGTGCAGAAGTGGACAGTGAAGTAGTGTTACTTTACTCAAGCACAACGTATCTAGTTTATCAGTGCTTTTCTTTGGAAAACTTTAACTTTTAATATGTCGTACTTTTTACTGCACTACATTTCATAAAAGTTTTTTTACCTACATTACAAATATAGTAGCCTACTTCCTAGTACTTCAGTCAAATTAGAATTACTTTTACTTGGGTAAAAGTTAAAAAGTTCTAGATTTCTAATCTAAGTAGCCTATTAAATTATATTTAATATGAAACATAGTGCAGTAAAAAGTACAATTATGCTTTGTAATGTTGTGAAGTAAATGTTTCCTAAAGAAACCACACTGATAAACTACAGACACTTGTACTTTTAACACGGAGTAAACATACTTCACTGCTGTCTGCATAAGTGCACTCAAGTGTGTTATATTGGGACACCATGAACATGAACTAAAGTGCACTTTTAACATACTATCTCTGAATTAAAAAAAATGCAAATGTAGTACACTTGAACCATCTTTCATACACACTAAAGTGGTGACTAAATACATTTTAAATACAGAGATGGTATGTTAAAAGCCCATTTTAGTTCATATTCATGGTGTCCCAACATAGGATTGCCGTTTAATCACTGTTTTCGTTATGTTAGGTTACATAAAGTCCAAATTATTGCTATATTAATTTGATCTGTATTCAAAAATACCCCAAATACTAATAAGATATAAAGTTGTAAATAAAACTTTTTACGTAAATAAAGGTGATAATTAAAATATGGTATCAATCGTGGCGAATGTCGCTGCAAGATGCTTAAACGTGAAATACGAAATTTAGCCATTTCTAAATGGAAATTGTTTCACAGCATTTTTATACCATAATAAAGTAAATTATTAATACCGATTAGTAAAGTTAATGATGTTAATTTACTCTCGCTGCTATGTGTAATATCAGTTTGACCGATTCATTAAAAAGATTCGTTTAAAAGAACGATTCGTTCTCGAATTGGGCATCACGACTCTTTCACCAGAGCAAGTGCAGCATCAGAGCTTTTCTGTTGCCAGGACAACTCTGGTACCTTTCTTCATTTTCCTTGGCTATTAACGAGAATGATCTGCATGCACAGGTACCATCTTTGTGGCGACTCCCACCACGATAGACGCCATATTGAAGTTTTCACATAAACAGTCTGTCCAATGGGTTGAACTATGGCATTATTGAGACACAACATACCTGTGTGAAACATTTTCTAGTGACAAACGGCTTTGACAAACACATGCTTGATGGCTGTCTGCACACACATGCAGCACTAAATGCCTTGTTTTCTTCTGCAAAACATTACATCTAGCCTGAATAGATGGCTAAACAGATGCAAGACACTCATAATTCAGTATGCACACACACAATTTAATATGCAAATCAGCTCAAAGGTACAAAGTCAAGTGATTTCAACCCTTTTGCTCAAGAAAGTAATGCGTAATATGGTAATACCTGCAGTTCTCAATCCATCTCCATTCATCTCAATGGATGCTTCGTGGCTGGTGCAGAACATACTCAATCTGCCATCTTTGATCTGGTGCTCAGGTTGAGTCAATCACCTGAACTACATTTACATGTAATTCTCTTTGATAACTGATGGAATATTTATTCACAATACACAAGTCATTTTGAATGCTTGGCAATTGGACTAAAGAAAAAAGCTTTTTCTAAATGCAGCCAATGGGCCTTACAAACCAACCAAGCCAATGTTTTTGCTAACTTCTCTTTAAAATCCCGCCCAAAGTCATATCAGCCAATCAGATGACAGCAAAGCTCAGGGCGTGTTCACAGATTGGTTAAATCAGCACTGTCTGCTTTATATGACATCTTCATCAAACTATAATCTTAAAAGTTTAATTAAAACAAAGTTTTCAAAGTTCATTGCATTGCTTGTTGTGAGAAGGGCCTGTACCATGTTTAATCACCACTCTGGTACTTTGTCTAGATTTAGCTCGGTTTAGCTAAGCCAAACGATTCTCAAATTTAAAGCCCATAACACCAAATCAATACAGAAATTCAACAGATTTTCCAATCAAACCAGACAGAGACAGAGAGTAGTTTTCCTGCAACAAAACAAGACGAATGGTCCCGATTAATCAGGTGTTGATCATTAAGAAAAAACAACCAAGCACAGCAGAAACTAAGTTAGTTAAAGCAAAGGTCAAGAAACAAAAGTATAGTGCAACCGGCAGCAGAAAATGTCCATTCGCTGCTGATTGTTGGGGTCTCCTGGGGCTTCTTACAGGCCATCACTAAAGGGAAATGTGCGCTTATTTCAGCACAGCATGTTTAATCAGACGAAGAGCAGATTCAGAGAACAGACATCTGCTCTACAAAACCTCAACACAATACAATGATGCTTTGATCTTCACTTTCTGAACATTTTCATATGAGTGTTTGGTAGACAATGACAAATTAGCAATGCTCCTTATTCATCCTCCTAATATCACTGAAGAATTTAGAAAGAACTCAAAATATGATGAAAAAAACGATGTTTAAGGGAATAGTTCATCCAAAAATGGAAATTTGTTTAAAAAAGGTTATCTGGTGGGCCATTGAAGATTAGTTTGTTTCTTCATCAGATTTGGAGAAATGTAGCATCGCATCACTTGTTCAGCAATGGATGCTCTGCAGTGAATGGGTGCCGTCAGAATTAGAGTCTCATAAAAACATCACAATAATACACACCACTCCAGTCCATCAGTTAACATCTGGAGAAGACAAAATCTGAAACAATCGATTAAGACATTTTAATTTCAAACCATTTCTTTAAACTAAAATACAAGTCCATAATAACGTTTCCTCCAGTGAAAAATGAATCTGGTCTGAATCAGGAATAAATCTGCTTAGATTAAATACAACGTAAAACAGCCCAAAACAATCTAAACATATATGTGGTTGTATTTTGATGTGAGAGACAACAGGACATGCACTTTTTCACTGGAGGAAGCATTATTATGAATTATGGACTCATATTTTGTCTAGAAGCAACGGTTTGACGTTTAAAACATCTTAATAATGGATTTGTGTGTTCCAGATGTTGTCTTCTCCAGATGTTAACTGATGGACTGGAGTGGTGTGATGTTTTTATCAGACTCTCATTCTGATGGCACCCATTCACTGCAGAGCATCCAAGTTATGTAATGATACATTTCTCCAAATCTGACGAAGAAACAAACTCATTTACTACTTCTGTGGCTTGAGGGTGAGCACATTTTCATGTGAGCTATTTCTCTAAATCACTGAATTAAGGATGTCTGCCGGAAAGGGCATGAATTGGAAATGTTTCTCATTATGAAGCATAAAATACTCTGTATGCAGACTTTCATTTTAGTAACGGTCTGATTCATCGTTTGAGTATCTCAGTAACGGGATCTAAATATCACTTATCTCGGCACTCAAGAACAATCTGGGGCAAACAAGCATATCTTGATGCAAATAGGTCACATTAATCTCAGCAGCCACATCAAGCTTCGGTTCTGTGTGGAGGTGACAAGCTGCTGAGTCACAGCGTTTAACAAGAATAAATAAACAGCACACGCTGCTGTGTGGTCTCTTCAGCTTCACAGGAGAGTCTGGCATTACTCACAAACACATCAGGGTTATGAATGTTAGAGAGGTCCTCAATCAAAAGCATATGAAATGATAAAACACAACTTTCCATGAATAGTTGCAATGTGTTTAGTAGCATTAGATGCATAATCCAATGCTTCTGTGAAATGAGAAAAAACATTATGTTTTGCTTATGTATTATTCTAAAGCATATCTAACATGAATTGTAGATAGATTTAAACACATTAAATGCATGTACTTCCCGTAAAATGTGAGATTTTAGCCCTCGCAAGTCTTGACTAAAACCATTAAAGATTACAGTTTTGATATAATTAGTTTAATTTACAATTCATTGTAGCAATAGTTCATATATGTATTTAAAAGGCCTTATATAGGAGTATATTTAAGTGCTGTTTTAGTATAATTAATATAGGCTACTACTATAGTTTTTGTATAGATTTTGAATTATTTTATTTTTATCATTTTAATTTTACTTTCATTACTTTATATATATTATATAACATTTTATTTATGTATGTGTATATATATATAGTAATGAAAATAAGAAATGCTGCCTTAGCAACTGTAATACAATCTATTTTATTGGTTAATTCAAATATTTTGTTTTATTAAATAAAATTGTATCCTTTTTTATCCTTTAGTGAAAGTGGGTAAATAATCTCATTCATTTTTTTTAATGCAAATTGTAGTGTTGACTGCTTTTGATCAAATTCAAACATTAGGAAAAATATGAAAATATTTTCTCACAAAGTTATCAATAGCTGAAAATCAACGTTTAACAGGTCTTAATTTTTTTTAATGAATTTGATTTAAACTTGACATTGAAATTTTCAGTATTTGGACAAACCTCATATAAAATAAAGAAACCACCGCTCATGAAATCACGAGTTCAGGGTTCAACGCATCCTTTCGCTGCTGATTTCTTCAAGAGTTTCCGGTCAGTTGTTTTCCATGAATGAAGCAGCAGCTAGCGGTCTCTGCACGTACATCCAGCACATCAGACATCCTCACATTCACATCACAGACACCGCAGACCGCAGAGGCTTTTAGCAAAGGACAACTTTATTCATCTATCTCTGATGAGCAGAAATCAAAATGCTGAAGCGACTCGACAAAAACAGTGAATCCTCGTACACTCGGATCTCAAACCTTAGATATCATTTATTTTGTGTGTATATAAAATAAATAAACATTTGATTGCAATTTAAAATGACAATGCATTAGTCCAGTCACAACAGGAGCGCTAAAGGACATGAATATATTATATAACAGTAGATTAATAACATTCAGACAAACTCTGCTCTCGTGATATTTGGACCCACAACAAATAATCATTCCTACGAGTTACAAATCCACACGCTAGCCCATATGAAATCAACATGACACGGAGAGGTAAAGTCTGTGCATTTACCGTGGTAAATGTGTACTGAATGAGGGCTTAATTATTGCTCTATTAAAGGTTGTTCATGATAAAGTGCCTCTTAAATCTGCGTTTATGAATGAAAGCTCACGATTATGAAACAAGATGTTTCACCGATTGTTCCTTTGACTTGTTTTTGGTGTCTTTGGATATAAATAAGAGCACAAATAATTCATGCACATTTCAGTAAATAGCTTTATAAAGTCATTTCATTTAGAGTTGAAGCATTTTTTGAGAGCAGTTACAGTTCTTCAGGATGATCCACAATCAATAATGCAACAGCAGAACTGAGAAAAGACCCTGAAACTAAAGCAAAGGTTGAATATTACAGGTACATAGCGTCGCTGAATGCTGCTATAACAAGTCTTGACTGAGCTTTTCAAACCATGTGAAGGTTATTACGATGCATGGCTCGTGTACAGACATATTAACATTCATTTCAGAGAGCAACGGGTTTGTTCAGTCTTTAGTCTCGTCATCACAAATCAGAAGAAAATGAGCTCCGCTTATTAAACTCCTCATCTCGAGACACAAGAACATGAATGATCAAACCAGCTGCAAGGATAAATATGCTTTCATAACGACAAACAATCTCACACAGATGAGGAGTTTACAGCTACAGCTGAGCAAATCATGTGAACGCACAGAAGCGTGCATGTGCTTCGTGATAAACTCAGAAAACAAGGCAAAGTAAAGTCCTGAAGCGAACATCAAGAACATGACGTCTGCATGTAGAAAGAGGCTCTGTGGTGAAATATGATTCGAAAAATTACACAATACATTAATCAACAAAAAGAATCAGTGGCAAGCAATTCAAAAAATAAAATACAACGGAGCAAAGCAAGCAGACTTATTAAATATAGAATACCATTCAAACAAACTCGAGGGCAGATCATTTGCATTCCGCTTCATGTCAAAGAAAAAATTAAAGAATATTTCATTTAAAAAAAATGTAAATTCTGTCTTTATTTCATCATCCTCAGGTTGATACAAGCAGGTTAACAAACTAAAATCAGTTTTAAAATATTATACTTGAAGATATTTTTTAAAAAGTAAACAGATACATAAAAAAATAATATATAATAATGTAAACAATTATTTTGTCAGCTAATTTATTTGAATTTAGTTTAATTTGATGAACTAAAATAAAAATCAATAAAACCTACTAGTTACTTGAAAAAATAAATGTTAACTAAAAAAATACATTCTTTTGTTTCAGCTAGAAACCGAGGCAAAATGTATCGTTTTAATATAGTTGAACCTGATAATAACTCAAACTAAAATAACAATTAATAAAAACTTTATAGATGTATTTTAAAAAAAACAACTAAAGTAACAAAAAGGCAACATTTATCCTGCAATTTAGTTTAACTTTATGTACTAAAATAACTCAAACTTATTTAAAAAAACTAGTTAAATAAAAATACAACTCCTAAAATGACAAAAAAAACAAAATGACTAAAATGAAACCATAAAAAAAGCATCTCAATGCTACTAACAGTAAAAACACTGGCTCCAAACCATATGATATAATATTGTTTCCATACAACACAAAGCTGCATAGATTCTTCAAAACTAAATAATGACAGAATTCTCCTTTTTGGCTGAAATATTCATTTTTCAACCCCCCCCCCCCCCCCGATGTGAATACTGCAGACCCTGACATCGAGTCGACTCGTCCTCTGCTCTGCGTTTACATCACATCCAGAACCAGACGAAAGCCGCTCAAGAGCAGAACTTCAGCGAAGAGGAGACGCAAACGTACAACTGGACCGTTAGCACTGTAATACCTCATCTCTGGACCTTTAGAGTTCACATCTGTAAAATATAGATATGATTTTACCACATCTCACACTAAAATAAGACTAATCTACTCTGTGTGCATGCAAAAGACTTTCTAATTCTGATTTATTATTGATTCTTTCTAAAATCTGCAACGCACCTCCGGAGCAGGAGAATTAAAGGCCAGTGTTTTGATGCTCGCTGTGCAAAGGCTTTAAAGAGAAGAATTCATATAATTCCATAATTCAGACTCTGCATAGCTCCTGCGGGATACATCACACTGTTTGAGGATCGTGCAACCAATCAACATTTCCGAACCTGAACCTGCGTTTCCATCACACCGGCAGTACAATATCTGTGTGTTATGTGTCTGTCTGTCTGTCTGTGTGTGTGTGTGTGTGTGTGTGTGTGTCGGTCTGTGTGTGTGTGTGTTGTGTGTGTGTGTCTGTGTGTGTCTGTGTGTGTGTGTGTGTGTGTGTGGTGTGGTCTGTGGTGTGTGTGTGTGTCTGTCTGTCTGTGTGTTGTGTGTGTGTGTCTGTCTGTCTGTCTGTTGTCTGTGTGTGTGGTGTGTCTGTGTGTGTGTGTGTCTGTCTGTCTGTCTGTCTGTGTGGTGTCTGTGTCTGTCTGTCTGTGTGTGTGTGTGTGTGTGTGTGTGTGTTGTCTGTGTGTGTGTGTGTGTGTCTGTGTGTCTGTGTGTGTGTGTGTCTGTCTGTCTGTCTGTGTGTGTGTGTCTGTCTGGTCTGTCTGTGTGTGTGTGTGTGTGTTGTGTGTCTGTCTGTGTGTGTGTGTGTGTGTGTCTGTCTGTCTGTGTGTGTGTGTGTCTGTCGTGTGTATGTCTGTCTGTGTGTGTGTGTGTCTGTCCTGTTGTTCTGTCTGTGTGTGTGTGTGTGTGTGTGTGAATGCAGAGCTACATGGTGAAGGGTTTCGGGAAAATGTTCATCTGCAGATATTAAAGGAATAATTCACCCAGAATAAGATACAGTATCTGTTTTCATTTACTCAGCTTCAGGTCTTTACTACGGAAACCCATTTCTGACAAATGCCATTTGAAAAAACTCAAAATTATGAGACAAAGTCATAATTACAAAATAAAACATGTAAATTATGGCACAAGTCATCATTATGACTTATCTCACAATCATCAATTTTGTCAATTTCATATCTCACAATTTTCTTTGTATATCAATTTTGACTTTGTCATAATGACTCTAATAATTTTGACCTTCTGACCTAATTTTCACTTTATCTTATAATTATGACTTATTGCATACCATCATTTATCCTTTTTATTTAATAATTTTGACTGTTGGTCAAATTTGACTGTCAATTTCAACTCTTTATCTAATTTCAGCTTGAACAAATCTGATGATTTTGACTCTGTAATAACTTTTATCATAAATCAGTACGTCATAATTCTGACTTAGTATGTCATAAGATTTATGTAACTGAATAACTTATGTATAATTACAACTTCTCATAATTATGACTTAGTACCTTATATTTTGACTGTCATAATTATGACCTTTGTCTCATAATTATGAATTAAGTCAAAATATGAGTTATTTCATAATTAGGGCTTGCTGTCTCATAGTTATAACTCAGTAACTCATATTTTGACAATTTATGACTCGCATGTTTACTTTTTATCTCACAGTTTTGACTGTCATAATTTCCGCTTTTTATCTCATACTTATCACTTAGTGTGCCATAATTGTGATCTTTTATTTCATAATTATGACTTAGTATCTCATATAGACTTAGTCACGATTATGACTTCTCAGAATTTCCACTTTTTAATCATACTAATCGACTTTTCTCAAAATTATTATGCAAAATATGAGATGTCATAATTATGACTTCGTCTTCCCAATTATGACACGGTATCTCACATTGTGATGTTTTATGTCATTATTATGATTTACCAGGACTTTCTGTGGCAGAGATGGGCTTCTATAATCAGAAGAATTGGAATATAATGTACAGAATCATAAAGACGGCAGTTTAGATACTTGTATGATGCTTTGTGGGAGATCGCCAGCTGGGGTTACTATGAACCTTTATGGACAAGAACTGCGTCAAGATCAACACTAGTCTTTCCTTGAAAAAAAATAAAACAGCATATGGGTTTGGAATGAGTAAATATTGTTTATAAATTGTTTCTGCATGAACTATTCCTTTAAATCAAGATCTGCGGAGATGTTGTTCAGAGTGGTCATGATCGGTCACCAAAGCGCGCGAGTGCATTTAAAGAGAATTAAAGAATTAAAGACTATTAGACCAAAATGTTCTTTGATATAAAGTACAAGCAAAGAAAACACAAGCAATCAAACTTTTGGTGTAGAATAAAATCTATACATATGTAAATCTCTTGTGCTGAGTATATAGTTATTTCTCAGGTTTGTTATGTGCGCTGCAAATGGAGCGTGACTTGAATGGTCCTCAACAATAAGCCAGTGTAAATACGCACCATCTGTATGATAAATATAAGAAAGGCCATAATGTAACCGGTTTCATATTGCTCCTGATAAACAAATCGAACTCCCCTAGAGGTAAAACTAGTGATACTCGTGCCACGAAAACAAAGGCAATTACCGTGAACGAACACAAGAGCATCGTGAACTAGACAATGCATCAATGCTCTGAAAACAACAACAGAAGTGTTTCACCTGAATAGACTGAACAGTGCGACCGTTTGGTAATGCATAGATCTGTTCCCCTCGCGTGGAGTATTAGCATTCCATAGCCAATGCTAGGCGGGAACATGTACTTCCGAACCGGACACGAT
>QVTF01020851.1:0-69041 GCA_003573665.1 Oxygymnocypris stewartii | reverse complement strand
TATATATATATATATATATATATAAATGTATGTATGTGTAACAAAATATTTATATTTTCAAATAAAAGCTGTTCTTTTGAACATTCTATTCATAAGAGTCCTGAAATATTTTACAAACATATTAAGCAGCACAACTGGTTTCAACATTGATACTAATAATAAATGTTTATACAACAGTAAATCAGCATATAACAGTGATTTCTGAAGGATTATATGAGACTGAAGACGAGTAATGATACTGAAAAAACAGCATTGACATCCCAGGAATAAATAACATTTCACAAATATTAAAAAAAAAACATTTTAGATTTTACTAAATTCACAATATAACTGTTTTTACTGTATTTTAAAAAAAAGCCTTTGTGAGCAAAATAATGTATTTAAATGACATTAAAGACCCAAAAATTTTGTGACAATAAATATTAATGGTGAAAATAAATATTAACCTTTTTCAGTGAAATATTTGAAAACCAAAACTCTGCATTGACCTCTCTGTTAGTATATTTTGGAAATAGCACAAAGAAGAACGAACACTTCTGCAAGTACAGTTACTGGACGATAATGTGAAAATGTTCAAATACTGGCCGGTTTATCAGCCAGACCGATATATATCAGTTTATCACTATTAACACGATCACATGCAGGTGATTTTTGAACTAAATGAAGCTGTTCTACTTGTGTGAGTCAACCTCAGGTGGAGTGACTGACTAAACGGATGTGTGGGATCCACCGGTAATGGACACAATGAATCAGGTGGCCTTCTGTCAGAGAGGGGATTGTTCAAAAGGGTCTCTCACTAACTCATCCTGCTCTATCTATCTTTATTTCTTTCTGTCTGTCCGTCTGTATCTTTCTGTCTCTAACGTTTACATTCCCACTCTTTCTGGCGCTCGTCACTCTATACCAGAGCTAAACACGAGAGAGCGAGAGATGTGCCCCTGCCTGTCACAGCTAAATTTAACCCCTCAGTCTGCAAATGTAGCACAAGTCCTGCAATTTGACCCCCCCCCCCCCCAATTCTACCTCTCTCTCTCTCTTTACCCCCTTCAACTTAGAAACCGAGTACAGGTTTCAGCTGTGTGTGTGTTTGTGAGTGTCAGAATGAGCCAGGAGGGGGTGATGAGGTTAGCAGAGCAATTGGTCAATCCCTGACACACACGCATAGCCCTCTGGCTAACTTTTGCAACACACACCCATCACGGCTACACGCACATTAATACAAACCCTTTTGTGACACACACATCGTGTTTGGCGTGGACTCTGATTTTTGGGTGTGACTCTGTGTTACCGTGGCAAGGAGCGAATGCCATGGAGACCAACGCACGGATTCAGAGGCCCGGAATGGTAAGAAACACCCGGAAACGTCCGTGTGAGTTTGTGTGGTGGTTAATTAAGCGTACTAACGACTGCGTCCAAAAAAAATGCTTTAGACACATGGATCTTTTTTTATCCATATGTCTTATTCGCACCTTCGCTCTACTTTTTATTTTCTCCCTCTCTCTCCTTCTCTCTCTCTCATGCTGCCGTTTGATTCCATTTTGGGTTGGGCAGCTGCTTAGGCCTGCTGGGTTTAAATTAGACCTCCAGCACCACTCAGGGACCTTGCTGGTGCTGGCTGCCCTTCCACAGGGCCCTTTGTCGGGGTTTCTGTCTGGTCTTGCCACTCATGGAGTGTGATTATTCAACCAAATTATATGTACCAACTAACTGAGTTATTTATAAAGTTGTTATGGAACTGCATCAGATGTGATTAATTAGGTTTCTTCATTATGTTCTTAAATTATAAACTTTTAAAGGAGCTTTTTGAGGAAAAACAAGAAATAAGGGTAAAAATCTATCTTTGCTGGTGCTTTTTCAGGCTAGATGAGCCTTTCTTTAGTGTCTTGAGCTTTTAAATGCTAAAATGCTGTGGTGTAATATGAAAGAGCAGGTGAAATGCTGAGGGAAAATAGCTCTGTATTTGGTCAAAATTTGGTCAGAGTTATGATGACTGAATCTGTAAATTGTAAAATTATGTGGTTCGGTTGAATTTGAAGGCTGCTGATCGGCATCTTTTGTGGTTAGAAATATGCAGAGAAAATGTGTAAAATGTCGTCTTTTGTGTCATCGACAGGTTTAGTCTCACGTTGTGTTTCCACAGCACGGTGTTTGGCTTGTCAGATCTATAGCTCTAAGATATACTGTATGTCTCTAAAATGTGATCTGGCATTAAATGTTTCTTTTTAAGTCTGATAGTCCGATTCTGTGGCATAATAAAGCTGTGATTTATTGCTTAAGTGGCTTGAAGATGTTTGAGTATCTAGGATCAGATTGATGGATGTGAGGATGGTATCAGATGCAAACAGAATTCAGGGTTTGTTCAGAAGCGTATCCTAATCTTTGCTGCAGGGGTCAATGCATTCATACATGAACATTATCTGCTTGTTTGCATGTGCTTACCATTATTTGTCATTCTGTGTAGACTGTTCACTTAATTTCCTGAACAATTCAGCTATCCTAAGAACATATAATGTATAATCTGATCCATGTAGTGCTTTGGGAACAAATGAATTCAGAAGCATATGGCTTTGTTGCGCATTCCCAGAAGCAACATGCATTTGTGACTCTCTCACGTTACTCTCACTGAACTCTGTAAACCATAAAAGTACGTAAACAGATCCACATGTTATTTAAAATTTTAAAAATAATTGAAGGAAATGGTATGTTGTGTGCTCCTCAGTTTGTTTCTTTTATTAAAGAGACCGTGCACTGGGGGCTTGAAACACTTTGATGCATATGAACCCCGATGTGATACACATGCCCTCTTTCTGAATTGTAAAAGGCAGTCATATAGTTGTATGTGTAAAGACCCTATTTTGTAATGTGAAAAATGTAACACTATAACTGTATACTTTATTTTTGCTCTCCGGCATACTGGTAAACCTTCGGAGAAGCATAAAGCTATGGCTGTCAATAGATCAAAATGATTGTGATTTAATCTTATGATTTTAGTCTTTTGATTGCTATTTAGAAAGCAAAATAAACCACAATATTGGTTTTACTTCATATTATCTGACTTGTAGTTGTTTTTTTTACATTATTTTAACAGTAATAATTCATTGTTTGTATAGCGCTTTTCTTGACACGCTGCCTTGAAAATTGCTTTATACATTTTTGAAGGAGGAAAATAAATCGCCTCAATCACCACCAGTGTGCAACATCCACCTGGATGTGAAAAAAGTAGAAATATTATAACTAAAATATTATTTGGAAAGTACTTACACTGTATATTTGACACCATAAACAACTAGTTAGTGAGAACTGGTCCCTATACTAAAATGTTACTGAACATTTTCTGCTCCCCATTAGAGTACTGTTAGTTAGCATAAACCTGAAGAAGAAAAAAGGACAATATGAAGCTTATATAATGTATTATATGGCTGTAATGTGTTTTGAATGTTCCTGTATACTTCCATTATAAGTGTAAGCACGGTAACCATAAGTTTTGCTTTTATTTAATTTTTTTACTGAGATAAGACATTTTATGTAGTAATCTGCATTTTTGAGCTTAACAATTTCTGAACACCACTTTCCTTTAAACCGAAATCATGTCTTCTAAAAACCCGGGAAAGGATAAGAGGAAAAACACCAGAATAATCAGCCAGCATTTATTGTTGATTTCATACAGAGAGGCGTAGTTGTTACAGTTGATCATCCCACAATGTGTGTGGGAGACTATTTAGTTTCTTCAGAGCGGTGCTAATCCTTCCCGTCCAACTCTCCCACACATTCCTTTTCATTTCGTCCCATTTCTCGCTTTTTTTTCTCTCTATCAGCCGTCATCTTCTGGCATGTCTTTTGTTTCTTTCCTCGCTCCGTGTTCCTGTCTTGCCGCCGCTTGACTAGCGTGAGTCTGACAGTGGTATTGATGTATAGTGTTCACGACTGCTTTCTACACAGCCTGGGAAACTTTACACGCTGGAAGACGGAAAATGTCAACTTTGTTTACGAGCTCTAGGAGCCTAAGCTAATATTATTGTTAATACGTTGCTACTACAATGGAGCCAACATCTTAACATTTAGGCCTGTGATTTTATTTTGAAGTTCTTGGTGCTGTTTGAAGAGAATGGATGTCGTAGACCTTTACTGAGGTGACCTGGTACCGACCTTGAAAACTGCCAAGCACATAGGCGGCTGACAGTTACACAAAACAGGGCTGAGGTGCAAATACCAGAATTAAAATGCAGTGAGAGATTGCATGAAGCATCTTAAAGGGATAGTTCACCCAAAAATGAAAAGTCTGTCGTTAATTACTCACCCTCATGTCGTTCCAAACTCGTAAGACCTTCTTCGTTCATCTTCAGAACACAAATTAAGATATTTTTGATTAAATCCGAGAGCTTTCTGACTCTTTTGAAATAGTTTTTAAATGGTGGGCGTTTAAGCAGTAGAGCAGTGCTGAACGGGGAGAACGGAGGTGCGCTCTCCCTCTAGTAAGCTATCTGTCACTCAAGGCTTCAGTCATGTATATGCTCTGGAACAGAGAAATATAGCATCCACATCGCAGGCTTTACGATTAGCAAATCACAATGTCTCAAATCTCGATTGCGATTCGAGTTCGATTAATCGCACAGCCCTAGTTTACAGTACATTGCTCAGCACTGTGTCTGAAAGGTCTTTTCTGTTTATATGAATAATATAACTTTCTAACTGTTGTGTAATTAATTTCCTCTTTATGTGGTCACAATAGAGCCTTATCATCTTAAGTGATTCGCTTTTTTATTAGTTAATTGTTGCTTTAGCCTTGGTCATACAGTGATACTGTATTGTCAACAACCTTCTGGTTTGAGGGAAATGTTGTTATTTGAAATTGTAATAGTTTGGCTGCTAGAGGAAAATGTCATTTGGAAAAAATGTTGCCCTGTGAAGTCGGATTTTATTTTTTTAAACTGAAACCGTGAAATACTTAACCATGCTTTGGAGACAGACTAAGTACTAAGGATTATGGATATTGTATTTTCAACTTTCTGTTTATTAAAGGGGTCATATGATGCTTTTTTAAAGATCATTATTTGGTGTAACAAAATATGTCGTCATGCTTTAATGTTAAAAAAACATATTATTGTTCAAATACTGTACATTATTGTAGGTCCTCTGTGCCCCGCCTCTTTCAAACGCTTCGTTTTCTACAAAGTCCCTCCTTCTGTCAAGCACAGTCAGCTCTGATTGGCCAACTGGCACAGTGTATTATGATTGGCCGAACACCACAAGCCGCATCGGAAATGTAACTCCTCTTTCCATAATCACGAGCTTCAGCTTTCAAAATTATAGTAAAGACAGCTAATAATGTCCTTTAGTTATACCATCAGTTCAAGCTGAGAGAGTCGCGTGACAGACAGTGATGATGCTCTTATGTATTTGCAAACAAGCCGCGATTTAGACTATATCTTATGCACTGTACTCTGTGAGTGTCTCTCTCTCACTACTGCGGTTACTGAAACCAGGTCTTATGCAAATACTTCCACATCGTGACGTAGGGATGTGTTTGAATGAGCCGTTTTAGGGGCGTGGCAGAATCTTAACTTTGATAAAGAATATGTTTTTGGGTTTTGAGACTTTAGTCTTTGCAACTTCAGGGATCTTATCTATGCACAAACAGCTTGTAACACTCCAAAGAGAAAGCAAAACTTGAAATCGCATCATATGACCCCTTTAAAACAAAAGACATCTATGGAATGTCCCTATTTAAATAGCTCAGTAAACATTTGTGTGTGTCAGATTCCCTACATTTTAGGCATCAAATTTCCCAACAAGGATCATAAAACCTGAATCACTGACATTGTGGGACCAGCCAAATGATCCAACGTGGTTTTACTTTAACGGACATACAGGATTATGATTTAATGATCAGTCAGAACAGGTTTTGTTTATGGTATGAAGATATAAATATCATTAGGTCAGTGGAAAATCCCTACCATGTTAGAAAAACATGTGTGTTTGTGTGATTTTGTTTCTGCCAGGATTCGGATTTAGCCCTCATTATGACCGCTGTACTAACAATTACAAATATAATATATCTGCTGTAAAAGTGATATTATTTGCAGGGAAAGTGTGTGCGTCTAGCAGGCAAAGTGTGTGTGTGTAATCATTTGCTGCCTAGTGAAGCCGGTGATATTTATCGTGTTTGCTGGGTTCCTGTGACCCTCTGTTTCACAATGAATAATTTAACATTATTGCATATGGCATATGTCAGACTGACACATTCTCATTTCTATTTAAAACACACTTGCACACACACATACTCACAAATATGTGACAAACCTAATGCACTCATGTTCACACACACAAAGCGCATCCATCCAATGAGTCATTCTTGCAGCTGTCCGCACGCCGTCCACACCTCCCACGAATAAGAGTCCGCTCAACACCTGAAACATAGACAGGGAAGAGAGAGTAAACTCGGGAAAAAGAGATGAGAGGAGTGGGAGGCTTATATAAAAGGTTCTGACACTGTACTGTACTGTGAGAGTCAATGCCACGACGATTTGTGTAAGTTTCTGCCAGCTTTTAGTATCTTCATGAACTTACCCAGACCCTAAAGCAAGTACAAATCAATAGACATATGTATGTTTCTTCAGCTGGCCCTGTAGACTAACGTGTGTGTGTGTGTGTGTGTGTGTGTGTGTGTGTGTGTGTGTGTGTGTGTGTGTGTGTGTGTGTGTGTGTGTGTGTGTGTGTGTGTGTGTGTGTGTGTGTGTGTGTGTGTGTGTGTGTGTGTGTGTGTGTGTGTGTGTGTGTGTGTGTGTGTGTGTGTGTGTGCATTCGTATCATAATCTCTAATTATATATTGTGCTTGATAGCATTTTGCAGTGAAAATGATGATGATGGAAATAAAAATAGTATGCTTACAGGTGATATTCACTTTTTTGTATCACATTTTCTCATGTCATATAAGCTCTTTTGTCACCTTGGTAACACTAACTTAGATTGCACTTTATTATTTGCTAATTTGCTAATCGTGGCGGGAGTGATATGTAATTTAATGTAACATTTTTTATTATTTTATATATCAGAAGTATCAAGCATTTTACATTTAAATGATCAGTGTTTTTATTGTAATCATGACAATATACACTTGTACCTTATGATGGATTTTAATAGGTAAACGGTCAAATCTATGCCTGCATATGAAAAGCAAAGAAAAAAAAAAATAGCATGAATAAATAATTAAGGCGTGATGAAAATTTTCTATGATGATTGTAATATAACAAAATTATGATTATAATAAAAAATTACATAAGAATCAACCCCTGGGACAAACAAGTTAATGTAGTTGAGGAGACACCAGTATATTGAATCTTGCACATACACAAACTCATTTAATTCAGCTGCTCTAAACATGTGTTTTTTTCTGTTTTGCTCCTCTCATATTCTTAGACACTCTTTTCTCGTGTTTGTACTGTACCTTCTGCTCCCTTTCACTTCCTCCCACACGGTTCCTGGCCTCTCCTTCAACCTGCTCTTCATTCATAAATTGTTTGCACGTCGTACGATCGCTCACTGTGTGGCCATTTGTGCCACTTCTCTTTTGGCCTGGTGGAAGAAGAGATGTAAAAATGTTGTGTTTGATTTTAGACAAGCAATACTAATTTAAAAAGAGCTTTTTCAAACACTGTGCCAAAGACTGTTAACACAGATTCCCCCTCCGTCCCTGCCTCTCTCTCACTCCCCCTCTCTGTTCTTTGGCAGGGCTCAGCAGACTCCTACACCAGTCGTCCTTCAGACTCTGACGTGTCTCTGGAGGAGGACCCTGAGGCTCTCAGGAAAGAAGCCGATAGACAAGCTCTCGCCACCCTTGAGAAGGCTAAGGTGTTTTACTCTTTCATCTTCTGTTACAGTTTCTTTCAATTTCTCATTGGTCTGTTATTCAGACTCTGCTCTGAGTGAAGACAATAGACTTGATTGTTGGAAGAACATCTTTTTTGAGAGGCTGAACCCCTGAAAAACACCTTTATGATTACCTAGATTTGTGGAAATATTAGTCATTTTATTAATGTTACGGCACAAGGCAGCAAAAAAGTGTGAAAGCTTGTTAAAGTTACGTTTTGTTTTAGCATTGAATTTCGAATTCAGTATCCAGTATTATGAATTATGTCATCGCTGTCATTTTTAATGGCACTCTGTTGATCAGTCAATACATCTGTAAGTTAATTGGACATTTTTAAACTCAATTTAATTTAAATAATAACAAAAAACGATTATTTCAGCCTTACGATCTATACAAATTAAAGAACATAAAGCTGAAATAATCTACAAAGCAAAGCTTGTACATCTGAGTGTTATTATTTAATAACAGATATTTACTATTCTCTAACCAGAAAGTTTGAGGAATATCAATGCAAGCATTATAAGACTTTTATGTTAAAACAAAAGACAATCTTAACAATTGCACAATTTACATTTTAAGGACAGTTTTTAAAAACACACAGTGTGCACAAACTTTCTTTAGGATTTTTTCACAGAAACAAATAGGACAGTAACTTATTACAAATGTTTATGTTGTGGTACAACACCTCGTGGAGAAACACCTGGGTAAATTATTTGGCTGTAATTAATTAACCATTTAATCAAATGTGTTGATTGTGGCTTGCCGCTCCACTGGGAAATGGGTTCAGAAGCATTGTACCAAAGTCTCTTTAAGACAAGTCATGTCGCTCGGCGGCCATCTTTGAAACGCCTCTCGGGCATCCAAGTGCAGCTCCTATCACTTTGTATGGGAAAACATCAAATTCTCCAACACTGTTCACTAAACTTACGATTAAATTTCATATTTAAAATCACCAATGAAACCGGACAACAGCTGTGTCATAAATGTTGTTTCTTTTGCTCAAATAGCGTTATAAAAAGCTTATTTCTCAGGCTAGAACAGCCAGTGCGCTCCCTGCAGTGCCCATTGGCTCTTTCATTCAGAAGGCGGGGCTTCCTGCGATTGAGCGTTACATATTTCCCCATTCAAAACTATACGAGTGACATGTCTTAGGTATTCTATAGTCTTTGATTAAACTGTTCTGCAGTATTTTTCCACCCTCTTGACTGTAAATACAAGATCAATCCATAGGTTACCTGTAAAGCTGATCACATGACCATGGTTCTTCCTCTCTGAAGTGTTTCACTGGAGCTCTCTTTCTTCTGTAACAGTTCTCTGTTTTAATTCTCCCCATCTATCTCTGTCATTCTGAAGACCAAGCCTGTAGCGTTTGCTGTGAGGACTAATGTTGGCTATAACCCAGGCCCTAATGATGATGTGCCAGTTCAGGGCATGGCTATCTCTTTCGAAACCAAAGACTTCCTGCACATCAAAGAGGTCAGCCATATTTCCCTTTAAAAGTGTTGGTGTAATCTGATATGTAATGAAATCCTTCAACAATATATAGATCTTCAGAATGATGATGTATATGTAATCATATCATATGGATGGTAACTGTACCTTTGGCTTGCATGATTCAAAAGATAATAAGGGGAAAGTGTTCACTTGTGCATTTTCTGTGTTTTTCTGTTTACAGAAGTATAATAATGATTGGTGGATTGGGCGTTTGGTAAAGGAAGGTTGTGAGGTGGGGTTTATCCCCAGTCCAGTGAAGCTTGAGAGCACCCGTCAATTACAAGAACAGAGAATAAGACAGAACCGCCTTAGCTCCAGGTAACAGCCATTCACATGAGCCTATATCTGCTGCCTTGTGCTGTTTTTGCTGTGTGAAACACGCATATACTCCATGCATTACTAGCAACTCCTCCATTCAACAGTTGGCGGTCAGCCATGATTGTTTTTGAAATAAATGTATATTTGTATTCAGCAAAGATGCATTAAAATGAAATTTGTTTCAAATAAATGCCGTTCTTTTAAACTTTCTATTAATTAAAGAATCTTCAACAAAATGTATCACAGTTTCTATATACGTGTTAAACAGTGCATGAATAAATTACATTTTAAAATGATACTGTTTTTAATGTATTTTTGATTAAATAAATGCAGCCTTGGTGAGCATTAGAGAGTTCTTTCGAAAATTAGGTCAACCATGTTTACCAAGCAGAACATTTTGAAAGGTGGTGTATGTAGCCACTGGCCGTATTGTTGTCTTAACTACTTCCTTTCATTGGTCTCTCTATCTGTGTTCTAGTAAGTCTGGTGGAAGCTCTAGTCTGGATGTTGCCACTGGTGCCCGAAGGCCCACTCCACCTGGAACAGGTATGATCAGACAGTAATACTGTGAGGTTTTTGTTCTGTTGGGATGGGTTGTGAAATCCCTCAAGATCAAGATTTTTTTTATTTGTGACTTACTCAATTATACAGAATATAATCCGCAGTGAAATTTTAAGAATCAGCAGTGAAATATGTGACACATATACAGAACATAACACCATTAATTTCACACTGGGTAGTCACTGAACACAATGGCAGTAAGAGCACCCCTTTAGGATCCCCTCTGCCGTCCTCTTATCCCTCTTATCACTCATTCTTCTAGTCTTCCAGTCTTTATCTGTTGTTTTTCTCTTCCTCTTTTTCATCATCTGTAATTGCAGTTCCATATCTTTCTTACACTGAGCTGCCTGTGGTTTATACGATCTGTCATGGCTGTGTCAGCAAAGGGAGTTTGATTCATTTGTAATCAGGGGCATTTTCTCAGGAGTCAAGTGAGGTCCTTAATATAATTGAATGAAAAATAATAAAAGTACAAAAAACTAAAACGGTACCCAAAAATAAAATGAATATGACTGTGCCAATAATTCGGGTTACTAAAATAACATTGAACACCAGCAGGTACATTTTTAAAGGAGCGAAGCATTTATTTTAACTTATTTAATGTTAACATGACTTTCGTTTAAGTATAAACAAAATTATGCCAATTTTAATTGATACTGTAAAAATATCTTGTTAAATATACAGTGCAGTAAAAATGTCAGCTGTGAAGAAAATTCACTGTAAAATATAATCCGCTTATAACTTGCTTATTATCATTAGCTTCATAAAGTGAAGAAATCACTTTCTATATATATATATATTAATATACCAGTTTAATAAAATATTTGTTGTACCTTGAAATGAATTAATAACAAAAGTAATAATACCAGTGGTAAAACAGAAAGCCACATGATGAGTTATTTGTAAGTGGTCTTTCTATAGAAAGTATGTTTATCATAAGTAGTAAATGCATGACACTAAAATAATTATAATCATTCATGCAGGGATGTCTTAGGGGGGAAACATTTGATTTCACAGTAAAGTTACATACAGTGCAATGTTAAAACATTTAAGGTGTCTCACAGTATATGGTGAGGTAAATTACTGTAGTTGACATATTTTACTGTAGCTTTTTCTGTGGAAATTACAAACATTTTTCAGTTATTGTTTTGGAGTCAATGCAAATAAAACTTGGCCTTCATGTGGATTCTTTTAATTAATAAATAACTAAGTGGAAAAAAATATATAGTATTATTTACTTTGTTAGTGTATGGTAAATTATATTCCTTTATCCCATAAATCAAAAATATCAAATGAAACTGGAACATGGATTTCAAATTAATTTAAAACCCCCAACTCAGGGGGTTAATCGACTTTAATCGATTAATCGACTTTATTCCATAAGGCTTGTTTGCATTTTTGAAAAGGTCATTTCTATTATAATTTTGCTTGTTCTTTTTAAAACACCTTCTGTGTTCTCATTACCTTTCTGACTGAAGTCTGTAGATCATGCTGCTGTTCTTCCTCTCTTCCTCCTCTCTCATTTTCTGTGCGTTACCCTTGTTTCCCTGTTCTTTCCCCCTTGTTTCCTTCTCTATTTCTCTCTTCCACCCCTCATTCTCTCTTGTTCTATCCTTTCATTAAAACCCGTCCACCTCCCGATTGGTCCCCTAGCTGACTTGTCCTCTGGGCTTTATGACGATTCGGATTCAGAAGTTGAGGAGGTGGAGCCTGCCAACACCCGTGACCAAAAGGGTGTGGGCGGAAGTGTCACCTCCCCTCAAGGCAACCTACCCCACCTCCCTTTCTTTAAGAAGGTAACCCTGGTGATAACCCAGAATGCATCAATAGACCGCCTCCTTCAGATGTGACTAATAATCAGAGACTCGCTCCTAACCAAGCACCTTCTGTGTCTTCGAAACTTTAGGGGAGTCTTTGCTGTTTGTGTGTGTTTGTTTGTGTTAGAATTCATGTCCAAGGGATGAAGTAAATGCATTATTACAGGTATATCCTAGTGAGAAATAACTATACTAAAGAGTATTTGAAATACATGTATATCACAAATACATTTACATATTTATACTTGTACTTAATAAAAAACACCCTGCAATTGTATTTTTAGTATTCTAAACTGCTATACTTCAAGTCTGCTAAATTGGAACAGCTAATTATGTGCTTAATGCACTTTAATACTTTAATTGCGCAAAAGTAGTGCTGAAGTAAAACAAAAGATATACTGAAGTATATTTGATTGTGCTAAAGTGGAACTATTGCAAGTAAACTTCAGATAGACTTCAAATAGCTCACATTTAAAGACCGATATTATTCAAAGATCATATAATCCTCGTGAATATTGACTTAAAAGACATTTCAGGTATAATATTATGGAATGTGCATTGTTCACTAGTCCAAATAAAGTCCACTTGTCCTACTCCAAATAAAGTTTAATTATGATTTTTATATCAGTAAGTCTTGAGTGATATATCAGTTAATATGTTAATCATTTTGAACTATACTTAGTATGAAATAAATGTATTTTAAATTTATTATTTCTTTTACTGGAGTAGTTCATTTAGTGTTATCATTAACTTACCCTGTATGATTATTTGCAAGGATAAATGTATATATTTGTACTGAGTCAGAAACAATACATTTTCAATTGCTCCCCTATCAACCCATAACAGACTATATATATATATATATATATAAATTCTATATTTTATCCAAAACGACTTACAAGTGAATATATATACTGAACTAAATTATAAACACAACACTTTTCTTTTTGGTCCCCATTTGTCAAGAGCTGAACTCAAATATTTAAGACTTTTTCTATGTACACAAAAGGCCTATTTCTCTCAAATATTGTTCACAAATCTGTCTAAATCTGTGTTAGTGAGCACTTCTCCTTTGCCGAGATAATCCATCCACCTCACAGGTGTGGTATATCAAGATGATGATTAGACAGCATGGTTATTGCACAGGTGTGTCTTAGGCTGGCCACTCTAAAATGTGCAGTTTTACTGTATTGGGGGGGTCTGAAAACCAGTCAGTATCTGGTGTGACCACCATTTGCCTCACGCAGTGCAACACATCTCCTTCACATAGAGTTGATCAGGTTGTTGATTGTGGCCTGTGGGATGTTGGTCCACTTCAATGGCTGTGCGAAGTTGCTGGATATTGGCAGGAACTGGAACATGCTGTTGTATACGCCGATCCAGAGCATCCCAAACATGCTCAATGGGTGACATGTCCGGTGAGTATGCTGGCTATGTGTACAGATCCCTGTAATATGGGGCCATGCATTATCAGGCTGCAACATGGTCGTGGATGAATGGCACAACAATGGGCCTCAGGATCTCATCACGATATCTCTGTGCATTCAAAATGCCATCAATAAAATGCACCTGTGTTCATTGTCCATAACATACGCCTGCCCATACCATAACCCCACCGCCACCATGGGCCACTCGATCCACAACGTTGACATCAGCAAACCGCTCACCCACACGACGCCATACAAGCTGTCTGCCATCTGCCCTGTACAGTGCAAACCGTGATTCATCCGTGAAGAGAACACCTCTCTAAAGTGCCAGACGCCATCGAATGTGAGCGTTTGCACACTCAAGTCGGTTACGACGACGAACCGTAATCAGGTCGAAACCCCGATGAGGATGACGAGCATGCAGATGATCTTCCCTGAGACGGTTTCTGACAGTTTGTGCAGAAATTCTTTGGTTATGCAAACCGATTGTTGCAGCAGCTGTCCGGGTGGCTGGTCTCAGGCGATCTTGGAGATGAAGATGCTGGATGTGGAGGTCCTGGGCTGGGGTTGTTACACGTGGTCTGCAGTTGTGAGGCCGGTTGGATGTACTGCCAAATTCTCTGAAACGCCTTTGGAGATGCCTTATGGTAGAGAAATTAACATTAATTTATCTGAAAACAGCTCTGGTGGACATTCCTACAGTTAGCATGCCAAATGCATGCTCCCTCAAAACTCGCAACATCTGTAGCATTGTGCTTTGTGATAAAACTGCACGTTGAGCTGCACACAGAGCAGACTACATCTGCTATGTGCTGCCTGCCTCACTGGATCCGCTACACTTTGCATATCGCAGCAAATGTTCCACAGACGATGCTATTGCCTTCACCCTGCACACTGCTTTCTCCCACCTGGAAAATAAGAACACCTATGTGAGGATGCTGTTCGTGGATTATAGTTCGGCATTTAACATAGTGCCTGCCACACTGGTTGCGAAGCTCCAGACTGTGGGACTAAACAGATATCTGTGCAGCTGGATCCTGGACTTCCTGACAGGCAGAAGTCAGGTGGTCAGAATGGGCAACAATACCTAATCTCCCTTGATCCTCATCACTGGTGCTCCTCAGGGCTGCGTCCTCAGCCCACTCCTGTACTCCCTGTACACACATGACTGTACAGCTACACACAGCTCCAATGGTGATAGGCGGGCTTATCACAACGGTGATAGGCCGATCACCAACAACGATGAGACGGCCTACAGAGAGGAGGTGAGTACCCTGATTAAATGGTGTCAGGAGAACCACCTCTCATTCAACATCGACAAGACCAAGGAGCTGGTGGTGGATTACAGGAGACAGAGCAGAGAACACACACCCATCACCATCGACAAGACACCTGTGGAGCGGGTAAACCGCTTTAAGTTCCTCGGCGTTCACATCACTGAGGATCTCACATGGTCTGCTCACACAGACGCAGTGCTGAAGAAGGCACATCAGCGCCTCTTCTTCCTGAGATGGCGGAGGAAGTTTGGAACGAGCCCCAGAATCCTCAGGTCCTTCTACACCTGCACTGTGGAGAGCATCCTGACCGGCTGCATCACCGCCTGGTTTGGAAACAGCACCGATGGTAGCCGCAAAGGGTCGCGCAAACTGTCCGCCACATTGTTGGAGGTGAGCTTCCCTCCCTCCAGGACATCTACACCAGGCGGTGTACAAGGAGAGCCCAGAGGATTATCAAAGACTCCAGCCACCCGTCCCACAGACTGCTCTCTCTGCTGCCCACAGGGCGACGTTTCCGCAGCATCCGATCCCGCACGAGCCGACTGAGGGATAGCTTTTTCCCTCAGGCTATCAGGCTAATGAACAGTCAGAAATAATACACCCTGCAGCACACCCCCACTTAATGGTATGCCAGGCACTGCACTTTAACTTTTACACAGTTCAACTGGACTACACGCACACACTGCACAAATACAACAAATCTGGTGGTTCTAATACACATCCATGACACATAGCTTATGTATAATCTGTTGCACCTTCGCATATTACTGTGTGTGTGTATATATGTGTGCATAATGTAGAATGTGTACATACGGTGTATAACGTCTATTGATAACTCTTAATAGGACACTGTGTGTACTGAGTATATGTGTGTGTATTCTTCTGTACACATTGTCTTCTGTATAAGTCTGTAAGTATGTACTGTCTATATGTAAATTGTTTCTGCACTGTCTGGAGCACGCTCTCAAGAATTTCTCACCAAGGCACATGTGCTGTGGTGATGTGACAATGAAAGTGATCTGATTGTATTTGATTTTAGAGTGGCCTTTTATTGTGGCCAGCCTAAGACACACCTGTGCAATAATCATGCTGTCTAATCATCATCTTGATATACCACACCTCTGAGGTGGATGGATTATCTCGGCAAAGGAGAAGTGCTCACTAACACAGATTTAGACAGATTTGTGAACAATATTTGAGAGAAATGGGCCTTTTGTGTACATAGAAAAAGTCTTAAATCTTTGAGTTCAGCTCTTGACAAATGGGAGCAAAAACAAAAGTTTTGCATTTATAATTTTGTTAAGTGTGTAAATATATATATATATATATATATATATATATATAAGATATTAGGAAGAATGTTCTGCAAATAACAACAAAAAAGTACTACACTAGTTATACAACTTCAAGTCTGAAAAACTGACCCTACATTTTAGCTCCTAAATCCAATTTGTTTAATTTTATATGTGCATATTCATGTTTGGTCTATTGTGAATGAGATCTGAGAATTGCACCAGAGAAGAGGTTTATTGATAAATAATATTTTTCATTTTAGTCTTTTCATCACTGTGCATAGTGCATAAGTCATATGGAATACTTTTATGGTCCTTCAATGATGCTCACATCCTTTTGTGTTTCATTGACAAGAGTAAGTCACACATGTTAGGGATGGCATGAGGGTGAATAAATATCGACAGAATGTGTATTTGTGGGTGAATTTAGACTCCCAAATCCAGTCATTTAAATGAATCCTCATGAGACCGTGTTCATGCTGGGAGAATTTTACTACACCTCAACCTGAATGATTAATCAGGAAAGTTTATCTAATACCTTAGTGGCTCCATCTTGTCTTCATTTGACCACCTTTGATTTGTTGATTCATTCTCTCCCAGCATCCTAAATGTTTTAACAATTTGTCACTAACAAGCTTCTGTTTGTTTGCTTGCTTGCCCTCTCTCTCTCTTGCTGTGTGTGCGTGTGTGGAATGATAGGTGGGCCTGCCAAACAGAAACAGAAATCGGTGAGTCATAGTAACAACAAAGTTTCTGTTTCGTATTTCTCTCTTTGTATTGTTATGAAGAGAGATCTGAGTCTTGAGGCTATTGCCACCAGCTGAGCATGTGCATATATTTCAGAAAAGACCAATTAAATTTCTTCTAGGCTTGTTTACGTCTCTAAAGGATTGAATGTGAATTGTGGCATACAGACAGGGTTTCAGGACCAGTCCTGTTTACATATAATAGTTCAGAAAGGAAAAAACTGTCAGGGTTTATTAGCTCTACAGGACACGCACATCTCATTCAGATTGAATCGACAAATGAGTGAATTCGGCCCATGTGTCCACCCACTCGTGTGGAGACACGGGCCATCCTCTTGCACATGCACACACGATGAGGCAGAAACACCCTGACAGGTTTCCACGGTTTCCGTTTCCATTATGGGTCTGTGACATAGAGAGTAGCCCACGCTTGTTACTGCTGTCACAATGGCTACCGTCACACAATCTCACATGCACAGACGCCCGACTTGGTGAATTAGAGTTGAAAATGATGACGTTAGATTGTAGACGGATTGTTTTTATCTATCCATCTGAAGCATTTGATTGGTTATGTATTATATAACGGGACCAGAGGAGTGGGAGGAGCCACAGCAAATAGGGGTCAATTGAGCAGAACATGAAGAGGTCTTCTCTCAGGTTAAAGTCATAGTCTGTCTGAGGAGGAAAAAGAAGCTAAGCGTCCTAAAAAAAGAGTTTAATTAAACGTAGCATGTAAAATGTTTTAATTAACTGATGTTTTATTCAGCTTCTTCAGTTCTGCATATAATGTATTAAGATATTTTATTAGAAATGTATTTTTATATTCCAAGCAAGTGAATTGAGGAGCTATTCACTCGATATGAAAGTAAACGCAGTATATTCATTCTAAGCAATTTTTTGTCATGTCTATTGAATGATTTGTTCATCTACACACTAATATCTTTGTTCAAAAATATTAATATTTTAAATGGTAAATTAATTTTATTAAACCACCTATATTATTATAATTTCACTCTTTTTTTTAATATTGACAGCCATAACTTGTATTATATTAACTTATATGTGTGTGTGTGTATATATATAAATAATTAATTTTAAATGTACATTTGTAAATCTACTTTATATATAATGACAGTTTTTAAGAAGAGCATTAATTTTAAACAAAATACATGACTGAAATAATAAGAAATCAGATTTTGATTGATATAAATTTACACTCAATTTGTTTATTAGCCTATAATAAAAAATATATGTATTTAATTCATCAGCTACCCAGAAAATGCCTTCATGGACTGTCATTGCTAATAATATCAGAGAGGGATAGAGAGGAAAGCAAAGAAGAAAGCGGATAAAAAAGCATGAAGTGAAGCACAAGTTGAAGAAAAAAACACTTTAACACATGGGTGTGAATGCTGTTTTTAAATCCAGATGTTTGGGGTCAGTTTTGGCAAATGTATGTATCATGATTTCACTGAAGAGGTTTTATTTTGTGTGTTGAACTTCCAGATGGAACATGTTCCTCCTTATGATGTGGTGCCTTCCATGAGACCCATTATTTTGGTGGGACCATCCCTTAAAGGCTACGAGGCAAGATAGTATATAGCTAAAAAAATTATTTAAAAAATGTTTGTCATGTTCTTCATCTTGCTCAGTTTTGTGCGTGTGTGTGTGTGTGTGTGTGTCGTTGCAGGTGACCGATATGATGCAGAAAGCTCTCTTTGATTTTCTAAAACACAAATTCGAAGGCAGGTGGGTACCAAAATATACATGTCATGGTCATAATAAAGATTTAAAAAAGAATATAGTTCATCGTTTTGAAATTTGGCAAGATTTATGTTGTTAAAGAAGCTGTTAATATAAATGTCCGTGTAGATTATGAACGCTGGAAATATCACAATACGCTTGTGCTATAATTGGCATACAATGGTTATGGTTTGTTGTTTGTTCCAGAATATCCATCACCAGGGTGACAGCAGACATCTCACTTGCCAAACGTTCCGTCCTAAACAACCCCAGCAAACACACGATCATCGAGCGCTCCAGCACCAGATCCAGTCTGGGTATGAAACGCACCTGCACACACCACTACTGAGAGATCTCCCTCGTGTGGGCAGAAGCCGGAGCAGGCTGAACATGTGGTTTAGCAACACGCTGAGTGACCAAAATAACAAATGTTCTGAACAAAGCAAGTTTCAACATACAGAACTGTTCACATCGAGAGCAAGACAAATAGCCTGTTTGTTGAGATGAATGAAATGCACATTTATTCTGATTTAGTAGACAAAAAAGTTTGGCAAATATGCGCTCTCTGTGCGAATAGGCTGTTAGAGTACTTTTGGAGGGATGCAAATGAGTTTTTCAAGCCCTGTCAGTTTTCACTAGTGTACACATTCTCTGTTTCCTGAACATTTTTCTTAGTGTTCCCTCCTCTTGCTCTGTTACGTCATGTCTGATCTGCCTTTTTTCTCTTTTTCATCTTCCTTTCTCCTGACACTCCTTCCCACCACACATTTCCTCCTCCTCTCTTTCTCTTCACCTCAGACGTACTGGGTACGTATCTTATCATCCCACCCTTTTCCCCTTTGCAGCCATCCATCTGTCAGTTCATTCATGTCCTCATCCATTCATCTAACTCTCCATCCATCTGTCCCTGTACTTAACCCTCTTCTTTGAGTTTGGAGTGAACCGTCTTAATTTATTGGCAAAGTTGTGGTGTTATTAACTAAAACAAGAACAGTACTAACTTATCAGCACTTTTCAGCAGCTCAACAGTTCTCAACACTGTAGCTTTTACAATAACAAGATATTGTTGCCAACACATGGTAATGTAAAGTAGTGGTGTAATCCCCCCCCCCCCCCATTATATTGCACACAATATCAGTAATTGTATTCAGCAAAGGTGCATTCAATTAAGCAAAAGTGACCGTATTGTGAACTTTCTATTCATCATAGAATCCTGAAAACAAAGTATCATAATTTCCACAAAAATATTAATTGTGACACTGAAGACTGGAGAAATCATGCTGAAGATTCTGGAATAAATTACATTTTAAAATATATTACAACAGAAAACAGTTATATTGTAAGAATATTTCACATTATTACGGTTTTACTTCATTTTTAATCAAATAAATGCAGTTTTAGTAACCCCCCCGAGTCTTCATTCAGAAGATAACGTTAGATTCTGGATAACATTTGACCAGAAAAGTATATTTTCATTATATGTGCAGTTTGTGTGCAGAGTGTTTAGATTGCGCTGTACTCTCGGAGGAATCCAGGTGTTCCTCTCGTGGTGTATACGCTTGGGGACCAGTTAAACTGTTGTTTATCACTGTTTTTCCTTCAGTCCTATTAATTAAGGTGTTTTGCAGGTAGTAGTGCTTAGTTTGGGATGTATTTATGTTTTAATGTTTTAAAGATTCTGTCACCCTAATTGAGATCTTCATTATTTTGTTCGAGAAAACATTGTTCTGATTACTTTGTAGTAAAATGTGTAATAGGTTAGTTTAAAAGATATTGCCCCTTAAATAGCTTTTAAGTATTTCAACTACAATTTATTACATTTTTTAAATGGTTAACTTGACTAAAAAGAAGAAGAATTTAAATGAACCGAATTTATAGATTCTGACTCTCTGTAAGAAGTGTGATGCCACTTCTCATATAGCTCTTCACACTTACATACGCAAGCACACATACTGATCTACATAACTACAGACGTCCATGGATCAATACAGAAAGCTGCTCAGGGCATGTGACCGCTCTGCTGCAGACTGGTGTCATACTGTGTATCGTTACATTTACTTAAAGTTAAATAGAACTAAACTAGCACACGAGCACACATGCATATATTCGAGCAGATCATAATAACCCCCACATGCATGATATATACTAACATGGGTTTGAGTATGAAATGAAATTGTGAGGTAAGTCTTCCTGATATTCACCTTTTTATCATAACTGGAGGTATACACTGCAAAAAATACTAATAAATGTAGTGACATTTATGGCTAAATTAAATGAAAATACTATTGGAAAATGTGGTTTCTCCGTTATTTTATGATCTTTTTAGGATGTTTTGATATTTTAATTAGAAAACAAGACGAGATACAAATCAAGAATATAATTTTGCAGTTATGTGCAATAGATGAAGACTAAGTAGAGATTTCTGTGCATGGATGTAGTTATGATGTATAGTATATCCATTAATAATGACATATTCTTATACATGTTTCTTTCATCTGGAAGCTGAGGTACAGAGTGAAATCGAGAGAATCTTTGAGCTGGCCCGGACACTTCAGTTAGTGGCTCTGGATGCCGACACAATCAACCATCCATCTCAACTGGCCAAGACGTCACTGGCACCTATCATAGTCTACATCAAGATTGCCTCTCCAAAGGTATACATTAGCTGAATATACACAATACCATTCAAACCTTTGTGGTCGGTGGGATTTTCTAATGTTTTAAAAAACCTATCTTATGCTCACGATGGCTCACTGTCATTTTGTGAAATATTATTATAGTTAAAATAAGTGTCTTCTATTTGAATTGATTTATTCCGGTGATGCAAAGTTACCGTTTCAGCAGCCATTACTACAGTCCTCAGAGTCACATTAACCTGTATTTTTGTTGAACCTGTGAATTTCATTTTTATTTTTTTTGTTACATTATAAATGTTTTTACTGTCACTTTTGATCAAATTAATATCAATAAAGCACCTTAAATTAATTTATTAATTTCTTTCAAAGAAAAACGTATTGACCACAAAACTTTTTACAAAAAATGATGGGTTGTTTCAACCCAACTGGGTTGTTTTTGGGTCAAATACGGACTAACCCAACTGTCGGGTTAAACGTTTACATTTCATTTTTAATCCAAAGGTTAGTCCATATTTGACCCAAAGTTTGGTTAGAATGTATTTAAACATATTTAATGACGTGTATCTGTGTTGCTGTCTCCCTCGCGATCAGGTGTTGCAGAGGCTGATAAAGTCCAGGGGTAAATCTCAGGCCAAACATCTCAACGTCCAAATGGTGGCGGCTGATAAACTTGCACAGTGTCCTCCTGTGAGAATATGACTTTTGATTTTTACTGATTAGCATTTATGTGTACTTTTAGATTTGTATAAATTGCTTTTGGTTTTAATGGGGTTGGAAAGTTGTGAAAGCTGCACTAAGTTTTTGGCTCACGTTTATTGCCTAAGCTGCATTTCCTCTTCTTTTTCACTTCCTTTATTCTTTGTTTCTTAGGCACATACAGGATTTTTTTTAATTTGGTCTTATCTTAGTCTTATCTAGTCACATGCAAAGTTATTGTCTCCAACATGTCTCTGAATGCATATTTGTTTTTGTTTTTTTCTTTTCCAGGAGCTTTTTGACATAATATTAGATGAGAATCAGCTGGAGGATGCATGTGAACACCTGGCTGAATACCTGGAGGCCTACTGGAAGGCTACACACCCTCCGAGCAGCAACCCATCCAACCCTCTGCTCAATCGCACCATGGCCACGGCCGCCCTGGCATCTTCACCCGAACCCGTCTCCAACCTGCAGGTACAGGTGCTCACTTCTCTGCGTCGCAACTTGGAGCTCCTCAATGGCTCCCCTGCTACAGGGCAAGGGAAACAGGAAGAAGAACACGCCCTCTAAAGACAGGGCCAGGATTACAATGGAATATTGAAGGGTCCTGTACCCGTCTCCCAATCACAGAAAAGTAACGATGGCTGCTCAAGAGATAGAAATGCCCAACTGTAATTCTGTTGTCTGTCTTTGCTCCTCTCCTTTGACTTATCTCTCAATTATAAAAATATTGCAACACGCAAACACATGAAAAAAAAAATATCCCATACGTGATCAACATAATCATAAGTCCTCCACAGTCCACAGAGGGCCCCTCATTTGAAACGCCTGCCGGACTTTACAGTGTCCTCTTGCCGTCTGGGAAATGTAGTTCAGATCGCTACCCACTTACAGCATTTATGCTCACTGCCATTTATGCCCACTGCCATGGCACCAGCTCTAAAAAACGCACTCATGTCCAATGTCCTATTAACACTGAGCCGAAATTCTAACAAAAGCTTGGGTATGTGCATTGTTGTTTACCTAAGTTAAACAAAAGTGAGTGTCTGCGTGCAGATGTGAGAGACAGCGAGTGCAAAAGTGAGTCAGTGAGGGAGACCGAAGATAGAGTGCCTGTGCGTTTTTCCAACTATCTCACTGCAATCTGAACAAGAAAAAATGAGCATCCATCTGCTCAGTCTTCACTATTACACGGTTGTCTAAGAAACCAAAGTTACAAAGCTTTGAGATTGATTGATTTTTAAAGTCAATCACACAGGGCACCTCAAATATTATGACATTTGAAAGGATTCACTTGTTAATAAGTTTATTTTATTTTATATATATATATATATATATATATACACTATATTGGCAAAAGTATTGGGTCACCCCCTTCTAATGAAAGGTTTCACTACTTTATTAATTTCCATGAGTACAAATCTCAATGTTGAAGCATATAATGATATTCTAGTAAATTGTGTGCTTCTAGTTTTATAGAAACAGTTTGGACATAACTCTTTTCTACTCTAACATGACAGTGTCTCTGTGTATAAGACAAGCATCAACGAGAAATGATTCAGTCAGTGTGGAAGAACTTGACTGGTCTGCAGAAAGACAACTGAACACCTCTGGTGTGACTTTAAATGCAGACCTTGAGCCAAAAACTCATCACCAAACACCAATGACTGGTTCATTCATTATAAAGACAAAAGTACTGGAACACCCCCTTCTTATAAGAGAAAAAGGCACTTACAAAACTGTGGCAACAAAGATAGAAACATAATTCATGTACTTAAAATGTATTTCCACCTCTGTTGCAACAGTTTTGAAGTGTATGAAATGATTGTACCCATATGTCATTGGTGTTTGGTGATGAGTTTTTGGCTCATGGTCTACATTTAAAGTCACACCAGAGGTGTTCAGCTGGGATTAGGACGTGTCTTTCTGCAGACCGGTCAAGTTCTTCCACACTGACTGAATCATCATTTCTCTCTGATTCTTGTCTTATACATAGAGACACTGTCATGTTAGAATAGAAAAGGGTTCTGTCCAAACTGTTTCTATAAAATTAGAAGCACACACTTCCCTAGAATAACATTATATGCTTCAACATTGAGATTTGTACTCATGGAAATTAATAAAGTAGTCAACCCTTTCATTAGAAGGGGGTGACCCAATACTTTTGGCAATATATATATATAAAATGATTATTAAAAATATTAAATTGGGCAATATTTTTGTACATAATTGGGTTGCAATATAAGATGCTTTTTAACTCCAAAGATGACTGATCTAATTTAGATGATCTAATATGAGCTAATCTAGCCCAATATTTTTTAATCATCACAAAACATTTGAAAGGAGCTCTATTTATTGTGTGGTGTTTGATATGGACACTAGAGGGTGCTTATGATTAATATTTTTTTACATTACGTGCATGGTGTGCATTTATGTCTGCAGTTTATCAGATACATTTAACTTTCTATTGTTTTTTAAATAAAAACAATATTTAAGGTATTTTAAAGTAAATTGAGAGAATTATTGATGATTACATACTAAAATTGCATTTTATGAAATGTAGAGATTGCTATTAGAAAGTACTATGAGCCCTTGTCATCTCGCTACCAACATGGCCTTTTCCCATAATAGCATGATTGAAGAATGTATTTTATGTATGCCATTTGGTATTGGGGTTATAGTATTGCTTGGGATGTGCTGAAATAACTTGTTAGGTAAAAAGCTGACCTCTAACCTTTGTATTAACATGCTGCTTGCTCTGTTTTGTGTGCGTCCGTCTGTGTGTGCGTGTGTGCACGTGTGTGTGTGTGTGTGCGCATGTGCATTGGCATGTTTTGGGATTGCTGTAGGGGCCGTTCCTTGTGCATGGAGAACAGAAGAGGGAAGGGCCTGAACGTGGCAGTCTCCAAGACTACCAGAGCGACCTGGGTGGCAAGCAGCCGCTGCGCTCTTCACGCAGCCAGTTGCAAACCGGTGGCCGAGGTCTGTCGCGGCAGGATACATTCGATTCTGAGACCCAGGGCAGCCGTGATTCAGCTTACACCGACGACATGGAGACCGACCCGTATGAGGAGCCGGACCCGTGCCGCTCGTCTCGTCTAAACCCCGCCCACCACGCTCCTCGCCAGGCCTCCTGGGAGGACGAAGGGGCAGAGCCTGATCAGGAGAACCTCAACATGGTCCCACCACCAGCCAATCAGCACCAGCGTGGACGAGGCAAGCTGAGGGAGCGCTACTCTCAAGATGCAGAAGGTGGCGGAGCGACGACAGGCCGCAACCATAACCAGGAGGAGTGGAGCAGAGATGTGTACATTCGCTAGAGCAGGTTTACCTGAGACGAGGGTGAGGAGTTGTTAAGAGCGACACTAAATATAATCTCTACAGTTGGATCTGTTTACAACCCAGAGAAACACACAATCATTGACTAACGCTGTACAGCTGACACTCACGACATTCGTATTACGCTAACAAAACTCTCGGTCATTACATATTTAAGAGTGACCTCATGTCCTCTTTTTCTCTGCAAGTCTTTCTTTTTAGCCAGGATTTCTTTTTTCTTTTATTTATATTTTGGGGATTTTTTCTGTCTTTATTCTGAGAGATGACAGGAAAGTATTGGGTGGATAGAGGGGAGTGGGGTTGGAAAAGGACCTCAAGAAGGGAATCGAACTCGGGTCGCTGTGAGCGCAGTTACGCTATATGTCGACGCACTAACCATGAGGCTATTGGTTTGGCCAGGATTTCTAAATACAATAAATAAAGTAAATAAAAAAGAAAGGCATGAATACTCTACACAAAATGTAAAATCTGAACAGATTTTAAAACACTAAGTGTCATAGACTTGGCGAGTTTGTAAATAGTTACAGAGGAAAAACCTGCCATCGTATATTGGACGACTAAGGATAACACACTACCAGATTTTCATGTCCTTCTGATCCCAACAAACTCAGAAACTTGCACATTGTTGCTAGCAGGTGCATGACAAATGAAAACATTTAGTTTTGTTTTAAATTGGCTCCAAATATTAAACTTGTTTGATATCCTCATACTGGATGGAATGATAGTCTGAAGCTAAAATATCGGACTCTGACTTTACAAATCCCAGCCAGGACATGTCTGGGAAAAGAAGGACGTATGGTCACCCTAATTTAGTTTAAATCTGTTTTTGAGGAGAAAAAGCAGGAGAACCTTTCTTTATTTCTATTTAACTTTTGTATAGTACTGCATGACTCCTAATCATTATAAGGTTAGTAACCGTTCTCGCTGAACATTAAACATGATTCAGAATGTATAACCAAAATCTTGCAAACGTATGTGTGTGTTCGTATGGTTCGGTGGTCGATTATGTATGCGCAGCCTCTGTAGTCTTAAACCGGGTCTTTCAGATACACAGTAGTCTTGGAAGTGATCCACCAATTCGTTTTCCCAGACTACACTACTGCAGAGCATGATTTTGTTTCGTGTTTGATTCTATTTATTTTATTTATTGAGTCTCAAAAGGTCTACCCAGAGTTTAGCCTGCTGAAACCTTTACCGAGCTCCACCGCTGCTGTGTACAGCTCCAATCCACAAGGGGTGCTGTGGTGCTCACGTGCTATAGTTGAATAGGGCTAAAAAGCACTAACTTGCATCAACAGATGTTAATCCAGATCCGCTAGCAATTCTAAAAGGTTGATATGCAATTATAAATAAGACAATTAAGAGGGTCAAATATTAGAACTAAAAGCCCAAAATGTTTGAGACCCCCGCTAAAGTCGAACACAAATAGCTCTGTGTTGATTGTAACCGGCTCTGTCCCGTCTTCTGTGCCTGCTCAAGGGCTTTTAGCATTTGTACTGCTAGTGTACCACTGCCATTAGAAACATGTTCTGCCTTATTTGCATGTCAGTCACACAGGCCAACCAATCACAAGTGCCGTAATCTCTCATCAGGCCACTCCCACTATAAACTTGGTGGGTTGTCTTAACTCTGTGCAACACATATAGTTGTTGTTATGTGGTATTAGTCTACACTGCATTTACCTTATCATAGCAACATGTTTGCACTGCTAGCCATTTGAAGATTAAACAAGCTGTTTAATGCGTGACAGTTTAAGGATTCACTTCGCAGGCTGAGAAGCTGAATACAAACTCAACACTGACGTACATACACACATCCTACTGCCAAACTCATGCTACTGCTATTTGTGTTGTTATCTCTGTGGCCAATTTCTAAGCCAGGACTGTATGTGCGTGTGTATGAAATGGGAGAAAATCTGGAGTCTTTACTAATTTATGTATCCAGAGCCTTGGTGAATGTCTTTGAGCCTCTTTTTACTCTCATCTATGTTTGAAAAGATCCTCATGATGAAATGATCTAAATATACAAGTAGATAGCTTACTAAATAATGTTATCGTTGCATTATCGCAATTGTTTCAAAATATAAGGAAAACAGATGTATTCTTTGGTGCCTGATTGTAGCTCCGTTTTACTTTTTGTTTTTAATCTGTGGATAAATTCATATTTTAATTAAAAATTTTAATCTGAATCAACGTTTTCCTGTGCCTTTGCAATTTTTATTTCTTTTAGTGACCTATAAATATGGATGAAAAGTATCAGTAATTCTCAACCAGGCGGCCTCGGTGAACATCCAAGGATGACTTAAAATGAGTTAACCTTATAAATTAATCTAATATAATTATCAAACATTAATCCAAATTGAAATGCTAAAAAATTAAATATATTTTCCTTCAATAACTTTTGGTTTTATTGAAGAGCATTCAGTTGTTGAATACAGAATATAACTTTTGGAATTATATTGTTCCGCAATTTGGTATATTACATGACATTTTAAATATACTACAAATAAAGTATTAAGTATTTTTAATTTTTAACACATTTATATATCAATGAAAAAAAGCAACTTTGTATTAATTACAACAGAGAGAGCAGAAGTATCTTAGCGTATATGCAGAGGAGGCCTTAAAGTATTGTGTTGGAGCCGCTGAGAACCACTGGTATAGATCCACTAGGGACTTGTGAGAAACATGAGAAGAAGGGATGACAAAGTGAAGTGATAAATAGAGGGGATTGAGGTAATGGTGTTAAGTGATGGGGGTGGACAGGGTGAGAGAGAATGTGGTGGTGGGGGGTCAGGAAGAACACATAAAGGAAGGAGCAAGGAAACAATGCAGGATAGAGACAGTGGGGCGCGAGGAAGAACTGAAAGATGGCTATCACTTCTCATTTATGGGGGCAATCCTGGTTTACAGTCGAACCACTGAATTCACACGAGTCAACTGTATATTACATGCTGATCAGGCAAAGTATCTGATCAAAACATTTTAAAGGGATAGTTCATCCAAAACTGAAAATGATGTCATAATTTACTCAGTCTCCACTTGTTCCAAATCTGTGTGAGGTTCTGTCTTCTGTTGAACACAAAGAAGATATGTTGGTAACCAAACAGTTGACGGTAGCCATTGACTTCCACCTTTATTTTATTTTTTATAATTCTGTGGAAGTCAGTGGCTATTGTTCGGTTCATACAGGTTTGGAACAAATGATGACACCATGTTCATTAATATATTTCTTTCATAACATGCAAAATTGAATTGCATTGTCTGGAAATTGTGATTATGCATAAGATGTATGTTCTTCGATCTTTTTGTCTGAACACAAACATCTTAACCTGAACCAACAAAGGTTTCTGTTCACAGGTGGGTACATGAAAAAACACCACACCACAACAAGACTTTACACAATTCTTGCCCAGATGTGTGGAAGACACTTAACCACACTCGTGCATTTGCACCCTGATCTGCATGCACCCTGTGTGTTGCATGCTTCTGTTCTTCCTGTAGCAGATTTTTGCACATTGTGTCACATTATTCCGCATACATAACATTTAAGTCTGCTACCCAAAGTGATCACAACACAGACTCATTCTGTGAAAACACAAGGCCTCGGGTGTGGGTGTGTATGGCAAGCCCTTTTAACATTTAAAAAGTTTTTCTGACTATCCATAAATATAATTTCGGATAGTCATAATTATAATTCCACTAGTCGTAATTGCTTTGAAGATATCTACAAATCAATTACGACTAGTCATAATCTTCCATTGACTTCCATTGAAAAATATTTGCAGATATCTTCAAATACGATTCGCCTAGTCAAAATACAATTAGAGATATCTCCAATTACAATTCGACTAGTCGTAATTCAATTAGAGATATCTACAAATGAGTTAGAGATATCTACAAATGTATTAGAAATATCTTTAAAAAAATGCTATTAGAGATATCTCTAATTGTATTTTGACTAGTCAAATCATATTTAAAGATATCTGCAATTAATTTGCAGATATCTCTAACTCATTTGAAGATATCTCTAATTGAATTACGACTAGTCGAATTGTAATTGGAGATATCTCTAATTGTATTTTGACTAGGCGAATCGTATTTGAAGATATCTGCAAATATTTTTCAATGGAAGTCAATGGAAGATTATGACTAGTCGTAATTGAATTGTAGATATCTTCAAATCAATTACGACTAGTCGAATTATAATTATGACTATCCGAAATTATATTTATGGATAGTCAGAAAAACGTTTTAAATGTTAAAAGGGCTTGCCATAGGTGTGCAACAAACCTGATTCAGCTCAACACGCTAAGAAGAACAGTGACAACAGGAAACTCATCTTACCAAGTTCACATCAAGAGGAACAGAAAGAGCACAACACATGACATTATGGAAACGATGTGGTTTCATCACTTGCTATATTCTGGCGATATGTAACCCTGGACCACAAAAAAAAAAACAAGTCGCACGGGTTTACATCTCAATAAATTAGACTGTCATGGAAAAGTTCATTTATTTCAGTAATTCAACTCAAATTGTGAAACTCGTGTATTAAATAAATTAAATGGATACAGACTGAAGTAGTTTCAGTCTTTGGTTCTTTTAATTGTGATGATGTTGGCTCACATTTAACAAAAACCCACCAATTCACTCTCAACAAATTATAATACTTCATAAGACCAATAAAACATTTTTAGTGAATTGTTGACCTTCTGGAAAGTATGTTTGTTTACTGTATAATGTACTCAATACTTGGTAGGCGCTCCTTTTGCTTTAATTACTGCCTCAATTTGGCGTGGCATGGAGGTGATCAGTTTGTGGCACTGCTGAGGTGGTGTGGAAGCCCAGGTTTCTTTGACAGTGGCCTTCAGCTCATCTACATTTTTTGGTCTCTTGTTTCTCATTTTCCTCTTGACAATATCCCATAGATTCTGTATTGGGATCAGGTCTGGTGAGTTTGCTGGCCAGTCAAGCACACCAACACCATGGTCATTTAACCAACTTTTGGTGCTTTTGGCAGTGTGGACAGGTGCCAAATCCTGCTGGAAAAGGAATCAGCATCTTTAAAAAGCTGGTCAGCAGAAGGTAGCATGAAGTGCTCCAAAATATCTTGGTAAACGGGTGCAGTGACGTTGGTTTTCAAAAAACACAATGGACCAACACCAGCAGATGACATTGCACCCAAATCATCAGACTGTGGAAACTTAACACTGGACTTCAAGCAACTTGGGCTATGAGCTTCTCCACCCTTCCTCCAGACTCTAGGACCTTGGTTTCCAAATGAAATACAAAACTTGCTCTCATCTGAAAAGAGGACTTTGGACCACTGGGCAAGAGTCCAGTTCTTCTTCTCCTTAGCCCAGGTAAGACGCCTCTGACGACAACTGTAGCTAAATTCCTCGACACGTCTGTGTGTGATGCTCTTGATGCCTTGACCCCAGCCTCAGTCCATTCCTTGTGAAGTTCACCCAAATTCTTGAATTGATTTTGCTTGACAATCCTCATAAGGCTGCGGTTCTCTCGGTTGGTTGTGCATCTTTTTCTTCTACACTTTTTCCTTCCACACAACTTTCTGTTAACATGCTTGAATACAGCAATATTTAGAAGTTGTATTAATTTTTTGCATCCTCAGATTCCAGATTGTCAAATATATGTATCTGCCAAAATTGTGTATAAATATCCATTTCAAACTATTTACCCTTATGACTGTTTTTGTGATCTATGGTCACATATATACAAGTTCAATATTTAAAACCAATATACTACAGTCAATAGTATTGTTTTGGTTGGTGTTTTGTTCTGTCTGTGATTGATTTCTGATTGATAAAGGGTTGATAAATATCACTGAGGTCAGTAGAAAATGTCAATATATATATATATAAGGCATTATCTGACTTTATATCAGAAAGATGATCACGTGACAGAAACTGATTTAAAGAGAGTCCAGGGAATTCCTTGAGCTCTCTTTAACTTTCTGATTAGAGTTCCATTAAACTTCCTCTCAAATTCCCCTGTAAAGCGAAAACAAATCGTCACACTGTCAAAGAACGCCCGCCCCGTTCCAAATACAGACAAAAGGAACGCTACGGAACACTGCGTCATCTCCGTGTACGTCCAATGAGAGTTTGTCGTTTAAACTACCCCTGAAACGCGTGACGCGGCCTTGCGTCAGCACACGTCGTTTAAATACGCGGAATGTAGACGCCCACGGAAAACACGACGAGACTCCGTGCTCCGGCCCGATTTATTGTATCGGAGCAGAGCGGTAATTAGACAGACACCGGACGATTAACCAACAGACGCTCAGGGAAAGGATCTCCTAACGTTTCGCGCATCTGAACGATCTGTGTGAGAATACAGAGCAACAAGAACAACGGGAATGCTCTCGATCGTCGGATCGTTATTTTAACCTAATAAAGTATTTACAGCCCAGATTGAAAGAATCAAAGATTGATCAGATTGACTCCAGCGCTCGGTGAATTCTGAAATCCCGGATTGACAAAGTACCTCCCTGCCTTCGGAGATGGGGCTTCTGTTCGCCAAACTGATGACTGTGTTCGGAGACAGAGGTGAGCGAAATTTAAAAGGATGGGATTTTATGTTTTGTATTATTCTGATTTTACAATGCAAGTGTTTTAGCAAAGTTTAATGCGATGTTAAAGTGGTATTGTTATAATGCCTGTAGTCAAGATGGTGTAATTGTTTTCGGTCACAAGAACATTAACCAGGTTAACATCTGTCCTGGCTTTTGAGAAACTGAACATGTCCTCTTCGGGGCTTTTACTAACACACTTGAGTTATTAAGGGTTACACTCCGGTTAAAGGCCACTGTGAACATTGTTTCACTTTTGTTATTTTGTTACACTTGTAACTATGGATTATGATTTGGTTTTGTATCATAAACGTCCTCAGCTCGCATTCATTAAATATTCATTAGCTTTTCTAAAACTCGCACGCGTTGTTTAATCTGTCTAACAGCGACATTAATTAATCCTAACTTGTTTTTGCTGTATGTTTCAGATTTAAAATGGCATGCACTCAAAACTTTCACATATGAATAAGTCATTAATTGTACTTGTAGTCCAGTCAGTGCCACTGATCTCATAAATAGCCAAAATAAGATCCAGAATGTTTATTAATGTACAGTGTAATTTTCAACCTTGAAATGTGAAACTAGATTACCCAGGGTTAATACTCGCAGTATGTCTAATGTTAAAAGCCCTTTACGTGGCACTAATAACGTCATTGACAAATGCATGTGTTTTTGCAAGTCTGTGTTCTTCTGTACACATGTCAGATAAGATTGTACATGTCTGTGAGGTTCAAAGATCGTAGCTATTTTGCTTACTTAAAGGTATTCTGGAACGATTTACTGAACTTTGTTTAACCTAAACCGATCTAGATCACTGAACACTGTTCTTAGAAATGCATTGCATGGGTGTTAATCAGGTCAATGTTATCAGCCGACATTAATGTCATACAGAATAGATTCTACAAAGTCCGATTAAAACATGTCTCTCTTTCTCTCTCTAGAACACAAAGTAATTATTGTCGGTTTGGACAATGCCGGGAAGACCACCATCCTCTACCAGTTGTAAGTGTTTTTCTTTCTGAAAGCATAAACCAGAGAAGCACGTGACTGTTCGTACATGTTACCTGTTCCACTACCAAGGTTTCAACCTTGTACACTGTGTTCTTTCCAGTTTAACTAAAGAAGCCGTGCAGACTTCTCCCACAATTGGCAGCAACGTTGAGGAAATTGCTGTAAAGAAAACGCGCTTCCTTGTCTGGGACATTGGTGGTCAGGAGAGTCTCCGAGCTAGCTGGAACTCGTATTACTGTAATACAGAGGTGTGTGTTATTAAAGCTTTGTGCCTATGTGACAGGAAATATGTCAGATTCTCATGATTGTTCTTTCCCTACTGCTTAGAGGCAGATACAGTATATTATTACCAACTTTATAGTCTTTATAAAAGGTATAATTTCTCTCTAAATGTAACAGATTGTCATCTTGGTGGTCGACAGCACCGATCGAGAACGCCTGACTGTTACTAAAGATGAGCTTCATCACATGCTTGCACATGAGGTTAGTTTGCATTCAGCGGCTTCCTGAAACAGTTGTTCTGAAGATTTCATGCACTTTCTAGCATCAGGGTCTGGGTTTAATAAAACATTTTGGTATATTTTACATGAGTTTATTTATTTAGACTTTGAGTATGTTCAAAACAGTGTAACTAGTATTTTCATCAATATTTTAAAATGGTTTCTTATATTTCTAAGTTTTAACTGTAGTTTCTTTTTGAGTATTTTTTGTCATGCTTTTGTCCTTTTGTAGCATGTTTTATTATTATCATTATTTAGGGTTAGTTTATTTTTATTTCCGTTTTAGCTGTAGTTACTTTATTTACAGTTAGTATTTTAGTGCCTCAACTTAAACTTGATTTTTCCATCAAATATTTGTTTTACAATTATTCCAGCTTTCAGTAAAATAAAAAATGTTTTTAGTAGTTTTAGTTAACAATATTTTCCCTGATTCAAAATAATATCTCTACTTAAAAAAACATTGTTTCTAATCAGAGAAACCATCATTTATATCAGGAGAAACCATAGCCTATTTGATAGTAATATACTTTTACATTTTGATTAAACCGTGCGTATAAT
Organism: Oxygymnocypris stewartii; assembly: GCA_003573665.1. Taxonomy (NCBI): domain Eukaryota; kingdom Metazoa; phylum Chordata; class Actinopteri; order Cypriniformes; family Cyprinidae; genus Oxygymnocypris; species Oxygymnocypris stewartii. The sequence continues at coordinate 35,162 of QVTF01020851.1, read as the reverse complement.
GCGTGGTGTCTTTTTTTTGTTGTTGTTGGTTGTTTTAGTTTTTGAAAGAATGTTGTATGCTATTTTATATTTTTTAATTCACCAATATAACAATCAACATGTATTTTTTGCCAACATTTTTACGTGTGATTTAAAATGTCATCTAGGGACCGTGTGTACTTTTTAAATATGCAAACAAACGATTGAATCAGGCTTTTAGAGTTGGGTTAGACCAGCCCATGTGAGACTAGCCCTAGTCTTAGCTGTTTTGAGCATTATTCTTTCATGTTGACAGTTTAATTTCATTTCTTCTCCTCGTGTGTCCACGCAGGATCTGCAGAACGCATCGGTGCTGGTTTTGGCCAATAAGCAGGACATGAAGAACAGCATGTCTGCGGCAGAGATCTCTCAGAGTCTGACGCTCAGCTCGCTCAACGCTCGCTCCTGGCATGTCCAGGCCTGCTGCGCACTCACTGGAGAAGGGTGTGTGTGTTTTCTAGGAGTGTTTTGCTTGTTTAAAATGTTTCCAAGTCCCTGATCCGAGTGAAAGCCTATGTGTTTAATTTGTACCCACCTCTTTCTCTTCCCCCTACAGCTTGCCAGCCAGTCTGGATTGGATGCGCTCCCGTGTTGTGGCGAATTAGTGCTTCTTAAACCTCTGGAACTGCTAAAAGAGAGATCAAGCCTACTTAAGACTTTCATCCAGCTCTCAGTGCCTCTGTCCGAGTAATCTTCAAATACTGAACCCTAGAGGAACATCCACTGACTCTGGATCCAAGAACGAGCCTGGAGACTCTGTGTGTGTGTGTGTGTGTGTGTGCGTGTGTCTGTATAAACATTTGTGTTTGTACATTATGTGACTCCGTTCTAGAGGTCCACATGTTTACATTACTGACTTTTGAAATGATCTGACCTGATCATGATGTGTTGTCGCCACTGTATTCACCTCCAGCTGTGCTGACGTCTCCGCTTCTCACGTGGAGTTATTGTCTACAGCCATCCATCTCAAAGGGGTGGGGGGGGAGGTGATGGTTCACATGCCTGTACTGATTCGTGAATGAGCCACTAAGCTATTGAACAAGCATTACTTGAAGTATTTAAAGAGAATTGATTCGTGTACGTTCTAGAGATGTGAGCATGAAGAAGGGAACAAGAGTTCAAGTATTTTATTTTTGAAAGTATACTGGATATTCATAGTATGTTTTCTTATGTAATTTTGTACAAAAAAAAGTTTTGTACAAATAAAAGTCTACTAAAAAACATGCCTTTGTCTGTGACAAATATATTTAGCCTGGTTCAAATGTATATGACTGTTGAGTATGTAAAATAGAGACAATCGATGATTCTCAGATCAAACCGAAGCTGACTACAGCTCCATTTGCATTGATCATTCAGATGATAATCTGTCCTAGCCTTTTATTGATCCATATGCAAATGCTTTAGAGCCAACAATAGACCTACTTGCTATGCATGTTGTGTGCATTTTGATTTGCTAATGTATTAAGGTATATATCATTGTCACTGGACGATCTGTCTCTATTAATCTAGGTTTCTGAATAGCTTGTTTTTTTATACCTCACAACGGTGAGGTCTAATTTGTATTTGTTTATTACAACCTATTGTAAAAGTATTGTATAATAGATAACAATCATTGAAATGAGCATAAAATGTTGTGTCTATGGGATTCGTGTGAGTTCCTTCCTCCATTGATGACCGTGTGGGATTGTTGAGTGAGCAAAGCTGATGACAGTCTATCCATGCTTTCTCCTTCTGCTGAGTCTGCAAATAATTGCTTATGTAGTCAGTTCGGGTGTGTGTTTGTAATTAGGCCCTGTATCTGCGTGTTACTGGTAGGTGAGATTTAAGGTCATGAAGGTTCATGGAAGGCTTCAGGTTCATTTCTTATATTATTGTTCAGATTTGCAGTTAGTTATATGCATATTCACATTGGATTCTTGCCATCTAACCATGTGGTCTGACTACTATAAAGAAGAACTCAATTAGGGGGCATCCAGATTTGAACCAGGGGACTCTTGGACTCTTGGTCTACACAATAGCTCCCACCTCCTTTAAAAAATCTGTCATAATCCCTGTGCCTAAGGACAGTAAACCCTCTTGCCTGAATGACTATCGTCCAGTTGCCCTCACATCGACAGTCATGAAGGTTTTTGAGAGATGTAAAATGTAAAAGAACCACATTTGCTCCTCCATCCCTGCTACTTTGGACCCTCTTCAGTTTGTCTATCGGCCAAATAGGTCTACTGACGATGTTATCTCCCAGGTCTTGCACTCTTCCCTCACACACACAAATGGCAACTATGTCAGGCTGCTTTTCATCGACTATAGCTCAGCTTTCAACACTATAGTCCCCACCAAGCTAGCTGTCAAACTCTCAGACCTCGGCCTAAACACTTCACTTTGTGACTGGATTCAAGATTTCCTCACCGCCAGACCACAAGTGGTGAAAGTCGGCCAGTTCACCTCCAACTCCATCACCCTGAACATAGGAGCCCCACAGGATTGTGTCCTGAGTCCCCTACTCTACTCTCTCTACACCCACGACTGCGTGTCCTCTCACAGCTCCAGCTCTATTGTTAAATTTGCTGACGATACTGTGGTTCTGGGCCTCATTTCCAACAATGACGAGGCCGCATACTTGGATGAGGTAGAGAGACTCACATCATGGTGCCAGGACAACTGTCTCTCTCTGAACGTGAGCAAAACTAAAGAGCTGATTGTAGACTTCAGGAAGAGACAGCAGCGGCCCTACACCCCTCTTATGATCAGCGGGACCCCTGTGGAGAGGGTGAGCAGCTTCAAGTACCTCGGTGTAAACATCTCCGAGGACCTGACTTGGACTGCACACATTCAAACTAGAGGTCTGCACGGGCTCAAAACTGAAGCCCGAACCCGGCCCGTACCCGAGATCGTCTGACCCGACCCGACCCGAGTCGGCACAGTTAAATTTAGAGCCCGAACCCGACCCGAAATCACCCCCCCCCCCCCGCCCCACAACGAATAGCCAACTAAAAAAAAGGAAAAAGGTTGCATTTCACGATTGCATGCAAAGAAACGGATTAATCAAGGCTCTGCCATTTCACAAACATTTACCAGTTATGAAAGTTTGTGAACATCAGGTGCAGCGGTCGCATACATTCTGCCGAGTTTATGAATTTTGTATGGACAAGAAGATGATGACCGTGCAAATTATGGTCATTTTTTGTCAGTTAAGGCTCGTTAGCATTCTGTCTACTTTAAATCAGACACAAGATTGTATTTATTTGAATGAATTAATCATTTATTTGAGAGAGAGAGACCGACCGATCGAGCGAGAGAGAGAGAGAGACCGAGCAAGCGAGAGACCGCGGAAAGTTGCGCGTGCATGTGAACCTGCGTCTGCGCGTCTCTCTCTACAAGCGATGAGGCTTAGTTACTTCAAAAACAGCGATTTTGCCGCCTCATTGCAGATAAATATAATGTTGTGACTTGCGAGTCAGTAGCCTGTCGAAGCTATTTTACTAATAAAAGTTTCCGTGCTGTTTGTGCGCGATCTCTGATATGTGTGTGCGTGCATCTATGAAAGCAGCGAAGCCTCTGCATATAGTTTTGGTTTAGCTACAAACCCGAACCCGACCCGAGCCCGAAGCTATCCATTAAACATTAACCCGAAACCCGAAAGTATTTCGGGACCCGCGGGTTCGGGTCGGGTAGCAGACCTCTAATTCAAACTCAGGTTAAGAAAGCCAGGCAAAGACTGTACCATCTGAAATTCAGGGTCTCACCAGCAACCCTGAAAACTCTCTACTCTGGGACCATAGAAAGGGTATTGACTCAGTGCATCTCAGTGTGGTTTAGTAATGCCACAAATCAGGACGGCAAAGCTCTGCAGAGAGTCGTGCACTTAGCACAGCGCATCTCAGGGTCTGCTCTTCCCTCTCTGCAGGACATTTACCTCAAACGCTGCAAAAGCAGAGCTGCTAAATTCATCAAAGACTCAAATCACCCTGATGGTAACCGTCTCTTTATTTTACTGCCATCTGGCAAGCGCTTCAGGAGCATGATGGCAAAAACTGAGAGACTGAGGAGGAGCTTCTTCCCTCAGGCCATCAGGCTCCTTAACACAAACTAAATTTCATAAACATTTACAAGACGCATTTATAACTGTAAAACATCCATATTCTCATCATCCGTATTGCTGCTATGTGTACATACCCGGTACAACCCGTTTGCACGTCCCTCTTGCACATCCCTGTTCATATTACTATTTATTAAGTCCCAGTATACTGTTTTGCACATCTTCTTTGTTTAGCACTTTTTATTCTATTGCACATTTTACTCTTTTATTTCTATTTTTTTTTTTACTTATATTTATATATATGCTCTTGTGTTGTTACTTTTATTTTATTTTTATTTTTTTGCACTGTCCACTGAGCGGACCTGACTTGATTTACATTTCACTTCTGATTATACCCTGTATAATTTAGAATGTGACGAATAAACAAACCTTGAACCTTGAACCAATAACAGCTCAGAGGTCAGTCTCTTTATGGTGCATCTATAACAATGTATTTAAAGGTGTGTATGACAATCTGAGTTTGTTTTCTATATCTTCTTTCCATTCAAATGTATTAATATGGGATTCCAGGCCTAAAACTCTTCTAGTTCAGCGTTGTGTGTTACTCCTCTCTGGAAAGGAATGATCTAATGATACACCGGATCTTCATGGCCACCACTGCTGCAGAGTGGAGAGCAATATTACAATGGTTGAGTGAAGAATACAACAAATATACAACCGTGAATGATTTTAACAAAGCAGCTTGAAGAAATAGACCTTATGTTGGAGTATTTGTGTTGCAATGCACTTTTCTGAATACCATACCTGGAGGTTCAATTACACAATGTGAATGTGTTCAGGAACATCTACGGATAGTTAAAGATGTTACGCTTGACTGTTTAAATTCACTTCTTTATCGGGACGTGCTACCGTCTGTGAACATGACCACACCAGTAGCGCATCTTGTCAAGGGCCTAAAACATATACTAACAAATTTACATTTATCAGACGCAAAGTGACTTACAGTACATTCAGGCTATAAATATTTATTGTCAGTATGTGTGTTCCCTGGGAATCAAACCCACAACCTTTGCACTGCAAACGCAATGCTCTACCACTGAGCCACAGGAACTCAACAAATGGCCTAAACAAATGTGACTGAAACATCTTCAGGAAATAGCGATTGGGACGATATTGGGAAGTAATACTGCATGCTGACAGCAACAAAACAAAAAATCCAGTTCATTTAAGTCAGTCACGCTTTTCTAGTGTAGTTAAATATCGAGTTTGGCAAGATCATAATAAAGGCCGAGATTTTTGTGGTTGTTAGAATGAGAAAGTTAATCACACCATGCATGAGGAAACCAACTAAAACATTTTTGTGTGATCATCTTTCTCAAAAACGACACCGCAAAGGCTAGAATGCATTACTTTTCAGTCCGTACTATGATATGCTGATATCATACCACTGATCTATATACCTGTTATTGTATCATAATATAGATCAGTGTATCAAACATGTTTGATATTTTGAGGCGATTTTAGACTTTTGAGTTTGTTGAGTTCAGAACAACTTAAAGTCTGGTAAAAAGAAAGTGAGTTATTGGATGAAGTGAACATGAAGTGTCGTCTATGTGTTTTGTAATATTCAGTCCTTCCTCCAGATTCTTCTAATCAGCGTTCTCTGATCTGTTTCAGCTTTGTTTGGGGAGACATCTAGTGACTAAATACACAACTACATGCAATCCTCTCTAAATAATACAGTAAACATGTTGATTTCATGACTCTTTCATCAGATTCAGTTGTGCTCGTTACAGATAACTGTATGTAGCTCGGTGATTTTGCCTGTTTTCTTTTTACAAAGCAGTTTGTCCCGGGTTTGATTCTGTGCAATAATATTCACATAACTTTCATTGTCATCTTACTATTGTGCTTTTTGGCCTACGGCAAACAGTTACGACAAACAGTTGGCTTGAGTTTCAAAATGTTTTAAGTAAAATCTAAAAAAGAGAGAAAAATGCTTTATGCAGCCAGGAATGGATCCGAGTCTGTTTGTGGTAAGCAGGTCCTGTCTTTGTGTTATTACTAGTTAATATTCATGGCAGGTTTCATATGTCTGGCCTGTGTTATTCCCAAAGTCTATTTGAAAACCCTCTACTAGAAGTTTCTGTTCATTTGTAAGGGTGCTGAGAAAAAGAGGGGGCACCCGGATTTGAACCAGGGACCTCTTGATCTGCAGTCAAATGCTCTACCACTGAGCTATACCCCCCTCTGCAGATACTCAGCACAGGTGATGCTTTCACAGGTCAATTACTCAGCCTGGTGTGTGTGTGTGTGTGTGTGTGTGTGTGTGTGTGTGTGTGTGTGTGTGTGTGTGTGTCTGTCTGTCTGTCTGTCTGTCTGTCTGTCTGTGTGTGTGTGTGTGTGTGTGTGTGTGTGTGTGTGTGTGTGTGTGTGTGTGTGTGTGTGTGTGTGTGTGTGTGTGTGTGTGTGTCTGTGTGTGTGTGTGTGTGTGTGTGTGTGTGTTTTTGTGTGTGTGTTTTTGTGTGTTTTGTGATCTGAACTCCTGCTGTGATACCCAGAAATTACTTTATTAACCAGGGTTATGTTTTGATTGTTTCTTTAAATGTGGTTGATGCCACAAAGTATACTGAAATCTGATATCATGCAATAGTGTTGCCATATGTAGATTCAGTCCATTTGATTATTATTTGTTTTTAGAAGTTATCTTTCTGTCTACAAAAACGAAATGTGGAAAATGCCAGCGAAGGAATGCATTTAAACAAGAATAGTCTAAGCATCAGCAGTGAAGAGAGAGATGGACTTTCGGCATCGACTTTCGGTTTGCCCCCCCACTCACACTGAAGATGTTCAGGTAAAAAAAAGAAAGTAGCCCATACATACAGAAATGTGGCAAAACGTACATCTCTGGAGAGAATCTCAGATTATTACATTTGAAAATTCTTTCATATTTGGATCAACATAGTCAACATAGGCAGGGGCAGATTTAGTGAATTTGAGGCCCCAGGCAAATATAGGAACGGGGCCCTATACATTTGCACACATTTACCAGATCAACCTTGAGGTTCATTTTTTCGTCGTGATGCTTGCTGCTGCACATTGGTGTTGGGTCCAATGTTTATACATTTTTCATGTACATGTTATAATGGTAATTTACATTTATTAATTTAGCAGACACTTTTATTCTTTCATGTTGTAGACCACGAAATAGCAGTTGATTAACTGTTGAGATAGAAGTAAAAAAATAAAAAAATAAAGATTAACCTCACAATTGAACTGAATATTTATTGGGTGGATTTTCGCATCGGTCTGAACATAAACTGCAGACTGGATTATTGAAAATGCACTTTAATTCTCTGCCAGTAGGAGGTGCTTTTGTAACGTCAGAAATATAGCGGTTTCCCCGGCAACGGCTGTAAACAAAGCAGTGCTCAGCTCATAAATTATACTTTATCAGGTAAAATGAAAATACTTTTCTGAAGACAATCTGTTCCCTTCAGAGGTTCATTCATATAAAAACTTGATTTAGGGAGAGTGAGAAAAGTGTGAAAAATATAGCCTATATGATGAGGAAAGTACACTGATGAGTTACCAGCATATACATTTAATTTGATTAATTTTAACTTGGGCTGTATTAATCGCAACTAATCGCATGATTGTCATGAGTTAACTTGCGAATAATCGCAACTTAATCACACATTTGTATCTGTTCTAAATGTATCTTAATTTAATACTTTTCTGTATTAAATTAAATTAAACTGACAGTCACACATTCTCCTCAAAACATTAGATTCATCCACGCTGGAGCCGTGCCGACTCACAACCCCCCCCCCCCCACACACGGAAGATGATTCCAGGTCTTCAAACAGAGATGGCAACAAAGAGGCTAAACTTACGGACTGCAGCTTTAAAAACTGCAGTACAAAATGTTTAATGTTTTTTTTGTTGTTGTTTAAACATACAGGACAATGAAGATGCCTCAGACAGCTTCAGTACAAATATTGGGATAGCATTTCTCAAGATGCGCTTAATGATTGAGTACGTGATTTTATTCTGTGACCTTTTAATATTTAACAAACACATATAACATGCTGTTAATACTAAATAGTACTTCAGCCTACAGACCTGTGTAAATTACTTGATGTGCTGATATTGTGCTGATGAAATGAAATGATGAAAAAAATTGGGGTAAAATGTTACTGGAATAGATGCCATTTCTTGTATACTGGTGCCTTTTAATTAAACAATAGCTTTTATAGCCTAAAATCGTTACTACATAACAGACACAGTTTTGCAAAACTTCTAGTAAGTTGTTTTGAACAAAAAATCCTTCCTCCTCTTAAATAGCAACTTGTTTAGCGCTATTATGTGAGCACACAGCCAGACCTGAGCAGCAGATGTGCTAAGATGCTTTGTTTACCCCTCTCTGTTGAGGGATTGCAGCAGGCGCCAGCAGTCAAGGCTGTAGCAAAAATGTTTAATTCATTAGAGCATTCCTCAAGTGGAATGGATTTGATTGACGGCGCACTGAAAAGTGAACAGACATATACACTGAATTAGCAGTAAAAGTGAGTGGATCCAAAAGTTGAAGTCACTGGACTACAAAAGTGAGAGGGTCTTGTCCCTCCCACATACAATGTTGTGTCTATGGGATTCGTGTGAGTTCCTTCCTCCATTGATGACCGTGTGGGATTGTTGAGTGAGCAAAGCTGATGACAGTCTATCCATGCTTTCTCCTTCTGCTGAGTCTGCAAATAATTGCTTATGTAGTCAGTTCGGGTGTGTGTTTGTAATTAGGCCCTGTATCTGCGTGTTACTGGTAGGTGAGATTTAAGGTCATGAAGGTTCATCGTTTATTATGATGCACAGTTTTCATAACCATTTACCACGTTGACAAAGTGTATAATGCCTAATATTTCTGTTCCAATCTATTTAGACTTAAGTAGATTTTAGCCTTCAGCCTTTGCGTTTACAAACAACACTTCTAGATAGATAAATAGATTACTGAGCTGTAGTCTGCATTATCCTCAGTAACAAAAATAGCCAAATGACTGCAATATTCAGATTACTCTGGTATGGCCACACCAATAGTTCTTGCTAAAAAAGAAAGTGAATTATTGGATGAAGTGAACATGAAGCGTCGTCTATGTGTTTTGTAATATTCAGTCCTTCCTCCAGATTCTTCTAATCAACGTTCTCTGATCTGTTTCAGCTTTGTTTGGGGAGACATCTAGTGACTAAATACACAACTACATGCAATCCTCTCTAAATAATACAGTAAACATGTTGATTTCATGACTCTTTCATCAGATTCAGTTGTGCTCGTTACAGATAACTGTATGTAGCTCGGTGATTTTGCCTGTTTTCTTTTTGCAAAGCAGTTTGTCCCGGGTTTGATTCTGTGCAATAATATTCACATAACTTTCATTGTCATCTTACTATTGTGCTTTTTGGCCTAAACTACGACAAACAGTTGTTTTGAGTTTCAAAACATCTCAAGTAAAATCTAAAAAAGAGAGAAAAATGCTTTATGCAGCCAGGAATGGATCCGAGTCTGTTTGTGGTAAGCAGGTCCTGTCTTTGTGTTATTACTAGTTAATATTCATGGCAGGTTTCATATGTCTGGCCTGTGTTATTCCCAAAGTCTATTTGAAAACCCTCTACTAGAAGTTTCTGTTCACTTGTAAGGTTGCTGAGAAAAAGAGGGGGCACCCGGATTTGAATCGGGGACCTTTTGATCTGCAGTCAAATGCTCTACCACTGAGCTATACCCCCGCCTGCAGATACCCAGCACAGGTTAGAGGATTAGTTCACTTTCAAATTAAAATTTCCTGATAATTTACTCACCCCCATGTCATCCAAGATGTCCATGTATTTATATTATCATATAGTTATCTTCAATGGACTCCAAATGGTTGAAGGTCAAAATGACAGTTTCATTGCAGCTTCAAAGGGCTATAAAAGATACCAGAAGATGAATAAGAGTCTTATCTATCGAAACGATCAGTCATTTAGAAAAATAAAATAAATGTAAAAGCCTACAGACCATTGTCTGTTTCACTTGTATGGAGAGGTGATTTGTACACATGGTGTGGGTTCACAGCAACAGCTTCCAAATGCATATGGCACACTTAGAATCAACTCCAGAACATTTACCTGCTCAATCGATTTAGAAATAACAAAGAAATAGCCCACATCTGTCCATAAAGTTGCTTTTGAGTCAACTGTCCAATTATTTATGGTCCCTTGAAAAAGGGGGGAGGTACATATTAAAGAGCTGTAATTCCTTAACCTTTCCTCCAATTGTGACGAGAATACCTTCAAGTTAGAGCTCAGAGCGTGCACTTTAAGCCCACGTTTGGACCCGACTGTATATCAATGAATGTATATTAGTGTGGTGTTAACGCATTCACTTGTTTAGCCAGCAGCTATGACAAAAATATAGTGCAAATGAAATTTAAGTTCAGAGACAACACACATTTGTCTTATAGCCCCTAAACCAGGGATAGGTCACTTCGGTCCTGGAGGGCCGGTGTCCTGCAGAGTCCAACCCTAATCAAACACACCTGCCTGTAACTTTTTAGTGATCTTGAAGACATTGATTAACTTATGTTGGGTGTGTTTGATTAGGGTCGGAGCTAAACTCTGCAGGACACCGGACCTCCAGGACCGAAGTTGCCTATCCATGCCCTAAACCTTACTGAGCCATTGTGACAAGACCCCTGTGTGCAGCTCTTCCCTACAACAGGAATATGCAAATGAAAATATACTAAGTGAGCAATACCCACATTTACTGAACCATGAGTATGACAAAAACACAAAACAGACAGATGTCAATCAGATGAGATAAACCAGGGGTGCACAAACTCTAGCTCCAACACCCATTAGACACTCCTGAAGCAGCTAATAAAGCTCTTACTAGGCATACTAGAATTTTTGTGGCAGGTGTGTTGAGGCAAGGTGGATCTAAACTCTGCAGGATACTGGCCCTCCAGGACCCAGTTTGGGCACCCCTGAGCAGGGGCAGACTTAACCAATAGGCGAGGTAAACGGCCGCTTAGGGCCCCGGGCCCCTGATATTCGCTATACATATTTGGCAAATGCACCATGTATTTGTGATATGGAGAGCATCAAATGTTCATTCTCCCATAAAGAAATGGTGAGCTTATTAAGGAACGGCGTGAGTGACAGCTTTTAGTGATTATAGACGGAGGGCTCTTGGAATACGTAACGAGTTGCATGGGATCCTTTTTTATGACATTTGAATCATTCTTGGAAAAAGATTAAAGAAGTTTACAATTTATTAAATAGACAAGCGCAAGCATTTTTATATAATGTCTTCTTTTGTTATCCCAAAAAATAGCCATATGTGGCTTTAGAACTGCATCAGGTTGACTAATTATTTAGGCTACTTAAGTTGTAAAGGGGTAATAGTTACAATAAATAATAGTTATAGCTATAATGAGAGAGAGCTAGCGAGCAAAATAAGGGTTACACATAAAAGAGCATTTTAGTTATTGTGTTGGGGCCCCGTACCTGAAATTTGCTTAGGCCCCCAAACCACTAAGTCCCCCCCTGCCCCGGAGATAAGCGGTCATGTAGGTAGGACTTCTTGCACCGACATTCATGTATAGTTGCACAAATAGCCACCAGGTATCGCTCGAACAAAGGGCGACAGAAACAGCAAATAACGCCAAAGTACTTTTGGCTCCTCCGATTCGAAACCGACACAATGTGTTTCACTGCTTTGGGTAGAATATGAATGACTCGTTTGAAAACCGATTTACATGAGCAAACATCAGCAACGACGCCACGATGATCAAAGTGTTTAGCTGTGTCAGTATTACTGAAAATTTGAATATGCTGCACGCACAGTATGTAAAAACACGTTGTTATCAGTGTTTATTCTAGAAGGGTATAGTTTGACTGAATAGGCAGTGCGAGGGCAGGTACACTCCCAACATGTCTGTCACTAACATCCGCTTGATGATGGTGGCTTTAAAACAGATCAAGCCCAAAATAAACGCAAGATAAGATCAGCTGTCGTCATTTAATTCAATTAGCATTCTCTTCGAATGCTCAAGAATTCTAGAAATACTCGAGAGTGAAAAAGTCTTCCGCTGAGCGCCCTTGCACGCGCGCGCGCGCAGCAGGACACAGCGGCAGTACGTGCGCGCGCCTTCCGCGTCTCATTGGTTCGCTGACAGTCAGCCAGCGGTGCGAACTGGACTTCATCAACGGACAGCGATCGGTATCAACCCAAACAAGTGCTCTGCGGACCGTCTCCTTGTCTCGTTCCGTCGCCCTACAATTCCTCCGAAATGAATCCACAGTGTAGCAGATGTAACCGAGTGGTGTATCCCACGGAAAAAGTGAATTGCCTTGACAAGGTAAGGCTAAGCGAAACTTAGCATTCGCTAGCAAAGCTTAACGTTACACCTCTGGCTGTGAGGATAGGGTGTGTGTATATATATATGTGATTTTTTGTGTATAATACAGATTTTCTTTTAAATGTGGCTTAAAAGAGACCGTTTCCGATCGATGACTAACGTTATAGAAAATGATGGCAGAGCGGAAACGCGTAACGTTAACGTTAAGCGAACGGGCCAGCAGTGAAAAAGCCTCGATTGTAATAACTTCACAGCACGCTACAAGTTGTCTATCGTTTATTCGTTTTTATCAGTGTGAATATCGTGTGATATCGACAGAAATGCGCGGCGGTGACGTTAGTCGTTATTTTTCAAACCAAAGCTTGGCCTCTGTCGCGAGGAGGAGGAGGCGGGGGGTTTGTTTATGACGTGTCAGTCTGTCCTGTGGGCGACATGGACGGACCAAAAAACCCAAAACAGCCCAAGTCATGCCAAAAGCTAACGTGGATATTATACTCGTATAACAGCAGCCCCAACATGGGCTTATACGCGCCGTTGGGTTTCGCACGAGCTCTCTTTTTGTCATCCAGCCTGGTTTGCAGATGTGCAACTTTAGGATGTATAATGTTGAGGCCTGTAAAAAAAACAAAACTCATGCGATTCTTAGGGAAAACGTTACATGCATTGATTAAATTTCACCCAAACGTTTACGTGATGTGCACATCTAGCATGTTTACCAACAGGAAGTGTTGCTTCTCGACACGCTTGAGAAACGTTTTCTATCCAGACCCCACCCCCCTCTTAACCCATATCCTTATCGCTCTCGTTTGGAGTTTGGGATTGCTTTAGATGCTCCAGAGGGTGGGGTCGTCTTCTCTTACGATGCAGCGCAAGTATTTGCGAGGGAGAGAAACTGGGGCGGAGTGATAACGCGTGTAATCTGCGTTAATCGACTGGCCTTGAACGAAGCAGCTTGAGGAATGACTACAGACCTGTAATGCGTGAATGAGACGTGCAGTGTATGTAAGCGTAAACGTGGAGGCGTTTGATGGCACTCCTCCCTCAGAAGTTGTCACAAAAAGCACTTACCCCACACACGTACACCGGTTAGTTCCCATTCATTGCCTGGAGCAGAGGCCTCGCGCGCGCACTTCGTAGCGTCGTTTTGTTGAGGCACGTCGATGCTTCGCTCAGCTCAAAGAGAGGCCAAACATCATCGCTTGTCATTCTGCTTCAGTGCTTGAGCTCATCAACTGTCACTCTGGAGCACATCTTAGAAGAACCGCACCAGAGGAGAGGTGGGCTGGGTACCGCCCCCCCCCCAATGAATATTAACTCATCCTCGTGTTGTTCAATAGGCATAGGATTTTTGGTGTTGCACACAGAAAGAGAAGTTTAGGGAAATGTCCAGACTGCCCTTTTCCAGATAATAGCTGTAGATAATAAATATAAAGCTTCAAAAAATAAAAACCTCTTAAAATGCTAATTTAGGTCACTAAGATGTTTTTAGAAATAATTAGTTTAACAATTAAATTGATCAAATGGTAGTACAAATATTTAAAATGCTACTAGTAAATATTTGCATTAACTGTTCTTTTGAACTTTAATCTATGAATCCTAAAAGCAGCATAATTGTATTCAGTTTTGATAATAAGAATTGTTTCTTGAGCTGTGATAAGTATATTAGAATAATTATTTCTGAAGGTTCATATGAGTAATGATGCTGAGCATTCAGCTTTGTCATCACAGTAATAAATTACATTAGAAAAGTTATGTTAAACTAAAAATGTCACAGTATTACGGTGTATTTACTGTATTTTTGAATAAATGCAACCTCGGTGAGCACAAGATACTTGAAAACATGAAGAAAAATAGTTCTGACCTTTGAATGGTAGTGTAACTGAATATCACATTCACACAGTAGTGCACTTATGAGTGAATTGGATTAGTTGGTTTAAACTAAAGCAGATGTTTTAGTATAATGCAAAGATGCTACCATGCAGAACAGCATGAAATAAAGATCATTGCAGAACATATTTGAGATCATACACAGTGTGCTATGAATAACCAGTCACTTTCAAGGACTTGATTGTCAATTTTGCACAATGCTTCATATTTAACCATCAGTAAATTACTGTGCACTTATAAGCTATTTTTAGGGCGTAGTCCATAGATAGAATATGCCATTAATTATTCCATTGTAATACATTAATAATCTCTTATACTATCTACAGAGCTTTCCTCATGTGCTTCTTCTGGTCTTTTTTCTTATATTTCCCTGCTTCTTCACTTCTAAAGTGTTAGTAACAGACTAGATACCTAAAAAAGCATTTTGAAGTATGTGAGTGGAGGTGGTGGTGGTGGTGGTGGTGGGGGGGAGGTAGTTATTTTTGGTTATGAACGGAATCTCTGCTTCAAGTCTGTGCTAGCAGCTTCCTCTCGCTGGTAGTGCAGTTTAGATGCATAATTTAGTTACTCATGCACATGTGTTCAAGCTACTACATCCCAGCTGGCTGGTAAGACAGTGTTGGATATAGAAAGACAAAAATACCATCTAAATTATACGCATTGCAGCATGCATGACTGGCTGCATAGATGAAATGTAGGGTAGCGGGTCAGGTCAGTCCCCCCAGTCCATTTTCAGTGTGTGTGTGTGGTCTCATATCACTAAAACACTCCCATGGTCAACATTAACTAAGGAAGCTGGTAATCAAAGTCTAGCATAAATTACAGCGTTTAGTTTATAGCCATTGAAGGCCAGTATCTCAGTCAGGGTGTTTCCCAGCATTTGTTATTTAGTTGTGGATCATTCTTTCTGGTTTCCTTTATGTTGCAAGAAGCTGGGAAAATGGTGATGTAACTACTTGACAACCAGTGTGATCCAGATGGGTGTGTATAAAATGTTTGCTCCCGAAAGTCTTTAAAACTGTTACATTCACACAGAAAAAAAAACATGTTTTACTTTAAATGGACTTTACCTCAAGTTGGGTTTCTTTTTTGACACACGAGGTGCCGGTTCCTCTTTTTCCTTCCAAGTGCTTTCAAAGAACAAGCACTCCATTGTTTTTTGTATTTAATCCTGAGAGTGAACTGAGTGTGTAGCGGCCACAGTGACTGAATTAGCAACCCTGTGGGATCTGAAGGACTTCATGTCATTTGCTCTCTTTATCTTTCCCAACTCAGTTGCAGACAATTTCCCTATTTCTTTTGCATACACCTCCCAATACAAACACATTTTAAAGCTTTAATCACTCTGTGTCTCTCTCTTTCAGTACTGGCATAAAGGATGCTTTAGCTGTGAAGTCTGTAAGATGACTCTAAACATGAATAACTACAAAGGCTTTGAGAAGAGACCATACTGTAATGCGTAAGTATCTCCGCTCTCTGAAAGTTTTGTGTGTGTTATATGTCTGCTTTTATTATGTGTTAGCTTTTTTGCAACATATTCCTCAAGTTAATATGAAATAAATGTATGTTACTTTATTATGTTTCTATGTTACTAGTGTGTTTTACTTGGAAATGTGGCTAAATACAAAAATAAATTCAGTCACAGTCTCTGTTTCACTGTGGCTTTAAAGTCACAAGCTGCATCCGGATTTGCATGCTGTCTAGTAGGTACTATATTTAGTTTTTAAGCTTACTTCACAACCATTAAAAAAGTACTTTTTATTTAGTTTGAATAAAATATGGGCGTGCTACATCCACCATGTTGTTAGTGTCACATGACCTCCCTTACCAAAAAGTAGTATACTTCAAGTATACTTAAGTATATTTTAAGTATACTCTATGTAGTAAGTATACAAATATCAGTGTACTAGTAGTATACTTGTAAGTGTACTATTTCAATACTCCTTGGGACTAAATTGGCCCACTTTCTAGTATATGAAATATAATTTAAGTATAAAAGTAGTAAACTTTGTGTACATAACTAGTTTACATCAAAGTTTTTAGCTTGTACAGCAAATATTCTAAAAGTGAACTTATAGGTATAATGATAGTTTAGTGATAGTTTAGTGGTATATTTGTAGTAGCATTTTTAGTACACTTTGAAATAAAGTCTCAGTAAACTACTAGACTAGTAGTTTTATACTCGTAGTTTTATTTAGTGAACTTTACATCATACTTTAAGTATACTATATGTCCTTATTTAGGCATTCATTTGTATATATTTTGTTATATGAATATCTGAACACAAAACATCCAAAGAAAGAGCAAGGTATCTGCTTGTAAACAAACACATTTTATTCCAGCTTCATGCATTCTTTTTAAGGGTACTTTCACACCTGCCTCATTTAGTTCAGTTGAATCGCACTAGAGTTCGTTTTCCCTCTTGGAGCGGTTCGTTTGGTCAGGTCAGAATGCAGCAATCGCACTCGGGTGCGCACCAAAAGCGGACCAAACAAGCGCTTTCAAACGAACCCTGGAGCGGTTCGTTTGTGGTGAGAACGCGATCCGACCTCAAACAGACCCAACTGCAAAAAGAACTGCGCACTTTTGGACTAAACCAGCTGCCGTAGTCAGCTGCCCTGTGCATTATAGGATGAGGAAGTGTTTGTTGACAGTTTGCCGTTTTGCATGGCAGGTCACGGACAAACTTGGGGTTGTGAGGAGGTGCGGAGAATCCACCCGCGCAGTTGTCTCTCCATAATAGCAGTGTGCTGTCTGCTGCATTTTACTCCTATCTGTGTTTACTTCCGGGAGCACCGTTGGAATTTTCCCGCACGCTCTTTCTGACCAATCGAAATGCAGTTTAGGAAATGCGTTCAAAGACACATCTAGCCAACAAGTGAAGCGGATGTTGTCACGTGACTGCATTTTGGTTTGTTTCAGCTGGTTCAGACCAGAGCAAACAGTGTGGTGTGACTAGAAACCAAAATGCCTAAAAATAGCTACAATGTATATTTTTTTTCCTTTGGTCCGGAGCAAAGCAAGTGAACTATCGAACTTTCCTGGTGTGAATACACCCTTAAACACACGCATGTGGGTAAGTCTCATAAATAAAAAATAAACAACATTTTGAAACAAAAGCTGAAAAAAAGACTATGAAATGGATTCAGAATGATAATCAAAACATAGATGGACTCAATCAACACCCCAAACCTTGACAGTCGTTATTACCTCTTTATTGGTGACATTTTATTCCATAACGTTACACAGTTTTGATGCTGTTTTAGATATGTTAGATTACACGTAGCATCTGTTGTTTCGGTTTCTTCTTCACTTGTGTTTCTTGGAGATTCTTTACAGAAGATGTGTATTAGCGCCTCCCACCGTATAACAATGAAAACACGGATTCTAGGAGCACAAGTATAGCTCTTTAGACTTTTTCTAAGTATAAGTCAAGTATACTTAAATGTCATTTTAAGTATATTTCTGAGAAGTACATAAAGCCCATCTCTGAGAAGTACATAAAAAATAAATTAAAAGTATACTTTCCTATTTTTAGTTTAAAAGAAATATACTAATAGCACACTTGAATAAACATATTTTTCGTAAGGGCTACCAGAGTCAGTTGCAACTCCTCAAAGTAACAAGTCTAAATCATCCAGGTGCTGTTCGTCTATTAAGAATATAATATTAGGAATTCAGACCCTACTATGCTTTTCACATTTTTCATCTAGTATGGACGTAGACATATTTGGACGCAGCAATTATCAATTGCCATTTGCAACCCTAATTTAGTTAATTATGATATTCAACAAGAAAAAATTGATATATACAAAGGGGTTGATATATTGAGAACGTATTGGATTATTAAAATGGAGCCAGATCAAATGCAAGGTTCCTAAAACAATGTCTATTTGCCAAGTGGCTAACTGTTTCCAGTAACTGGCTTGGCTTAAAATTATGTTAGCGGAAAAAAAGAGTATCTCAAAAGAAGAGGAAGTTTCTGAAGATACAAAGATAGACACTGTTGTATTTTAAATGACGTGTACTGATGAATCTTTCACAATAAGACTTGCAAGAAACATGCATTAAGAATGCAAACAGAGCCTATTTTGATATAATGTTATACTTTAATTGTGTCTGATTGTCCTTTGTCTCCATTAGTGTTAGTTGATCGTGGAAAGGTCATGTCTGCCAACACAGTAGCTGTCTTGTGCATTCATTCGGTTAAAGGGTATTGGAGGGAAATTCCTATTTTCACAACAATGACCCATACACGCATATACATATGAGTTAACTTCTCTAGAATCCACTTCTGATCGCTAATAGTCTCGTGAGTCTGATACCTCGGCTATAGCATTCCTGTTTTTAAAAGATTACCATTCATACTTCAAGTTGCAGTGTTTTAATGCAGACCACAAGGCCTAGCATGCTGCTTTGACATGACATGAGCAGCTGGCATACAGAATATGCTAATATATCCCTTTTGTGAGTGCCGGTGTATCTCAAGGTCCTTATTTCTCAATCTCACACCCTTTTGTAATACACCAGGGGATTTTAGTCTTTATTTAGCAAATGATTTATGTCTGTCCCTCTGTCTAGATCTGCTCCTTCCACTGTTTGCTCAGTACTTATTATGAAGATAATCTGAGTAAGTGAGCATGGCGAAGTAATTTCATCTTGCACCCAACAGATAGAGGCCTGTTTGCTTCTCAGAGTGAGGGTCTGAGGACTCGTCCACCGGAAGTAAATAAAAACATCTGATTGGATTACGTTGGGATTGTCAGATATTAACACAGAAATCAGCCTGCATTCTTGAGTGTCATTTATTTGTTTGTTTGTTTTCCTCTCTGTATCAATGTGATTTGAGTGTGAACTAAACACATCTCTTAGGCAAATAAAAAATCGTGTGTTGGACTGCCAGCCAATACTGACTGATATTATTGGCTGCAAATGGTAATCAGCAGATCGCAGCACTCAACAAAACACATTTTCACTGACGGTGCAGTCTGGTCAGGAGTTTATATTTTTATTTTTACTTGCCTGCACAGTTTTGTTTATTTCGTTTTCATTAGGCCCATCTCAAAAAGTTTTAATGTATTTTTGTGTCAAACTCATTTAAACTTGTTAAACTTGACACAAGTGTCTAAAAATATGACTATGGGCAAACTGACAGTCCTAATGTCCTCAAATACACTTCAGTTAATTACCTTGTTATGCCGTAATTGCTAATATTTTATTTTAGCTGCTATTAAATATAATTTACAGAGCTGAAATGTAACTTGACTCAACATGTTAGATAGCTTTACATTGATAATTTAACTCTGCACAAATTGTAACAGCAGTGTTTAACAAATGTGTATGTTTTGTATGTCCATCTTAAAACGTATGTACATGATCAACAAATGAAATGTCAACGCAGCACTGGCCCAACAGGACAAGTGACCGTCCCATCAACTTCACCGAAACACTGTGTTTAGTTTATTTAATATAGTTATAGATTATTTTTTTTAATGAAATAAAGCTAAAATTAGATGTAATTTGAATATTAGATGAAAAACTTTTTTAAAAACTTGCATGAAACCTAGAAATAAAATTATTTAAAAGAACAAAAATGACAAAACTGAAATAAAAATAAAGCAAGATAGAAATATATATTTGAAAAAACAATACAAATGACAAAATTATATAACAAAATTGCGAAAACTTAAAACACCAGTATTGGTTTTCAATCTAAATAAAAAAATATATATATTATTTGAACCTAAGGCCACTACCTGAATTTTGTTTAGTCTTTGGCGGGGCTTTTTGTGGTAGTGCTATATCAGTCTATATTTGGTTTACAGCGCATGTGTTGTATTATGTGGAGGTTGCCTGCAGCAACACGGCGTCTGTGTACTATACGGAGGTTTACTAAACAGACATGGTGTCCTGTGGTAACCAGGAACAGACTATGCTTTAAATGGCTCATTTGTGGTGTTAATATGATTAATCTGAATTCTGAATCAACCCTGTTAAATCCTTTTGTGACACTATATATGGTGTTAAATGGTTACACGGTTAACTAACTGTAGTTAAAAGAACACAACTCTATTATAAAATGATTATGACTTGATTACCAAATATATCAGTTCATGTTGTAATTTGTATTCTCTATTGTACAGTTCTGTTATTTCTGGCACTCTAATTTAGGGGTCGACCGATATGTGTTTTTCAGGGCCGATACCGATACAGATTATTACAGATCAAGTAGACCGATAACCGATATTTTGAACCGATATGCGTGTCTGGTGTAAAAAAGAAAATGAATGCCAAAATTAATAATAACAAGAGCTCTGACAAAAAAAATGTTCTTTAAATGCTTTTAAACATGTCTTTAATTCTGAAAACTGTTAATAACAACAACATTAAATAAACAGTAATATTAATAATGACATAAGTGCAGGGATCACCCAGAAGCATTCTGTAAACATTTTGTAAAACTTAAAGTAAACGTATTTAGCGTATTGTGTGATTATTCTCAACAAAAGTTGTAATAATTGTTGTAGTTGTATTACGTATACAGTAATATATTCGGCTAAACCGAACTTATATTTTGACAGGTTGCCATGAGGACCTTTTAAGTTTCTGTAGCCTATGTATATATGATATGACGATCGTTTTACTCAAATGAAACGGTCAAATGCTCATGAAGTGACTCTCCGAGCAGTTCTGGGGATGTTGTTCATGTATTTATGTCCTCATTTAGTGAGACGGCAGATGCTGAAAACACCGCGAGCATCACACGTTCTGAATTAAATGAAACCGCACGTCTGTGTCATTCATTAACAGAGATGCAGAACATGCAGGATTCATATTTAAAGTGTTTTTGCGGCTTAATATTTATAGACACTAGTCCATAGCGCGAGTCGATTTAAGTGTACTGACCTACTTTTGATTAATTCATCCAAACTTCGACACGTTCCGCGTTATACGGTAAATTCCATTATATGACTGCATTCCGCGATTCCGCCCGCATTTTCCGCATCGCGGACATCATAGTGGATTGTGATTTATTTCAACTTCAGCAACGTCTGCTGCTGCCTTACCTTTGAGAGACAACTGATGCGTGATTACTGAGGCAGCTCCAGTTAGCAAGTGCTTTCGGTGTGAGACTGCCTTCAGTTTTCCGGTCGGACTCGTGACTCTCTACATATCAGATGAGCGGTGGGCGGAGATTGCTCTACACAGAGTGTTGAGCTCAGACAGGCTGCATCGAGCCAAATAGTGCATTTAAACATTAAATAATTTCACCTGTACCTGTAAATAGTATGTTTGTTTGCATAATAAAAAATAAAATAAAACCTTTTTATTTATTTTATTTTATTTTTTTATTATCGGCAAATCTGTTTTGAAAATGGCCGATATCGATAATAGTAAAAATGCTTAATATCGGCGCCGATAATCGGCCAGGCCGATAATCGGTCGACCCCTACTCTAATTGTGTGTGTTGGATGATTGTGGTTGGGTTTCTCACCGTCATACTAATTTTCTGTTGCCTTGGTCTGTAAAAAAGGACACATTTGCTGCCTTGTTTACACAAATTACACTTCTGCATCTTCACTATCCCCACATAGATCAGCGATAAGCAAATATGGACATTCACCCCTTCACAGTCTCTAATTCATGATCTTTGTCTTTAGTAGCAACACAGATAAAAAGCATCCCGATAGCTTTGACAGGTCACTGACATGAAAAACCCATTATTATAAAATAAAATGAACCAAAATAGTTCATGCATTAAAGTTAATTGTTTTTATACTGAGATGTTGGTTGCAAACCTGGATTCAAAACTGATTTCAAATGCTGATGTTAACTAAAATGTCTCTGTATGTGTATTTCAGACACTATCCGAAGACGTCATTCACCAGTGTTGCCGACACTCCGGAGAACCTGCGTCTGAAACAGCAAAGCAAGATGCAGAGCCAGGTATAACACGCCTGCATTCGCTCTAATCACTCTAATCGATTCCTTCTGTATGTTTCTGAGGCATTAGTCAGTGCACTCCTAATCATGAAATGATACTAAAAGATTGCTTAAATCAGCGGTTCTCAATTCAAGTCCTCGTGCATGTTTCTCTTATTGCTTCATACTTTTGTTCTATTTGAACAAGTGCTCTGCGAAGTGGACATCACAGGATATTCCGCCATGATTCCAGTTCGAAGCGAACGTATATGTTCCATGTATTGTGCAAGACGTGAATTTAAATTGTATATATTTACAGAGGTATATTATATCACTCAAGTCCGTGTTTGAAGACGTTGCACAGCGCAAATTCATGAATGAATGTTCCGAAGTGAAGAAAACTTCAACGGATTTCCCTGCTCAGAAAGTAGGGAGCAATGGACACTGTGTAGGGAGCATGTCAATGGGAACACAGTTCATGCATGGAGCGCACTTCTAACAAGCTGATTATCTGAATCAGGTGTGTTAACTAAGAGAGACATGCAAAATATGCAAAGCGGGGGGGGGGCAAGGCCTGGAATTGAGAACCGCTGGCTTAAATGAAGTCGTGATCCTCTCTCAGAGCTCTACCTGCACCCTTCCTAAGGGGGCTTTCCCACTGGGCATGTTTACTGTGAACCACGCCACAGTTCCACTGCAACCAAACTCACACCATCTTCTGGTAGTCTCATATTTGGTATCCCGTTAACCGCTTTTACATTACCATATTTCGAAATAAAATGCCATTGTGAAAGCCCCCTAAAACACAACACTGCTCTTGTGTGAGTAACAACTATGTGGAGTTCTTAAAATGTTGGTGTCTCGTAACCTTTGAAAACATTAGAGGTACAAATCCCATGTTTTCTGGCGAGAACTATTAGATATATCTAATAAACTTTTGTCTAAGCAACAATTAAAAATTAAAACATCATGAAATTTAATTCCATTCTTCAGTTTTGTTGACCGCATTAGTAAAGATAAACCATTAAAGCCTGCTATCTCTGTTACTGTCAGAAAAAAGGAACAAGCAAATGTATAATTTCTGGGAAATACAAGTTTATCAGTAACTGTCATCCAACATTTGTTCACAAGCTAGCACCTACTGCGTAACAGCTTCACTGAGACTATTTTGTAACCGTTTCTTTGCAACATTACTCATTGTAAATGTCTGATGTTTTTGTTTATTTATATATATCATTTATCATTAATTTAGTGCTAGCTAATTACAATAGAGCCCTGCACGGGCCTCAAATTCAGGCCCTAGCCCGGCCCGTGTCCAACAGCTTATCAGAATTACCGGCCCGAGCCCGTCTTTTTTCGCCCCTTCTCCCAAACAGCTTATACTACTGTTTCAGCTGTTAAAATACTTGTGTATGTAATGGCATAGTGATTTATTTTTTTATTAAGTTAATTTAGGAAAACATTTGGAGCATTTTTTTTTTTTTCGTTAAATATAGTTTTTTTAAATAACGACTAAGCGATGATCATAGCCTATGTTTGATCAATTTAGCCTTCTCAAATCATTATGACTTGCCTAAAATAAAATCTATAGATATAAAACAGTTCAAGCATATAACAATGTTTAAACGTTAAACCTAGATAAATGTGCGCTGTATCCAGTAGTTTGTGCGGAGAGTGCAAGCTAAAGCGTGCTTTGCAGAACATGGAGGTGCCGGCGCAATCACTTGCATTTTATTCAGTGGAAAAAGCTTAAAATAAGCCATTATTTTTACCAGAGGTGGAAAGTAACGAATTACATTTACTCGCGTTACTGTAATTGAGTAGCTTTTTTTGTGTACTTGTACTTTTTTAAGTAATTTTTTTAATCTGTAATTTTACTTTTACTTAAGTATATTTTGTGTGAAGTATTGTACTTCGCTACATTTTAAAACACATTCGTTACTGAGTAAAAAAAAAAAATCGCTCCGTGGAAACAACTGCAGCAAATAATGGGCAGAAGAAGAAACTGGCGCTAAAATCACAAGAAAGATGCAGACGGACAAGACAGGCGTCAATGGTGCAGACCCAGCTGAAAACCAGACCCCGTCGTATTCTGCTGAAGTTGAACTCAAAGAAATGAAGTAAACCCCTGGCCATATTCATGCTCTATTATGCAGTGTACGCTGTGTTTGCCTCGGGAGACCGAACTAGCAGCTTATAACATCTCGACATCGCCCTTCGCAAGCATGTAGAGGTAACGTAAATTAAATACTTACATCATTGCATTGGTGGTTAAAATGAAGCTTTGACGTTTTAGCAAAAGGTTTTGCGCAAATGAGCCAAAAAGACAGTGGTGCAGGGTGTGCGATATCATCTGAGATAATATAGTAATTGTTGTTTTAACGATGTGCGATTTGACATTATCAGTATTTTGCCCAAAACCAAACAAATCGCTCTAAACAGTGTGCCGTGAAATCTAGTAACGTTAGATTAGACTAGTCTGCGTGCATCTGGAGTGCTTTCTTTCACTGCGTGATTCAGTGTTAAAATGCGTTTAGAATGATCACAAAATTTAAGATATAGAAGCAGAACATGTATATATTTATATAATTTAATATAGTAAGTCAACATCACATGAAGAATGCCGTTTTTCTCAAAAAATCACCATGATTACATAGGCCTTTTTCTTTTTACAACAGTTCAAAAAACATAAGTTAATTAAGAGACTTGGGTTTTAGACACCATATTGCCTGTTTTTGCTCTATTTCGACAACAAAAATAATTCCATACACAGTTTTGCGTCTCTGACTCCGAGCAATGACGTGTTTCATTCCTTGAATTAACCGTTTAAATGATTCTGTTCAATCGCAATGACTCACTTATCAGTGACTTGCTGACACCTACTGGTGGTTCTAATTTAACATTTAAACTATCTTTTAATTGTTTTATTTCAAATGACTATTTAACATTTGTGACCCTGGCCTGGAGCACAAAACCAGTCTTAAGTCGCTGGGGTATATTTGTAATAATAGCCAAAAATCATTAGCATATTAAGTAAAGATCATGTTCCATTAATATATTTTGTACATTTCCTACTGTAAATATATCAAAACTAAGAGCTTAATTTGAACAACTTTAAAGGATATTTTCTCAATATTTTGATTTTTTTGCACCCTCAGATTCCAGATTTTAAAATATTGTCCGATCATAACAAACCATACATCAATGGAAATATGATTTATTCAGCTTTCAGATGATGTATAAATCGCAATTTAGGAAAATGGACCCTTATGGTTTTGTGGTTCAGGGTCACATTTTATGTCTTATTTATCAAAACATTATTTCTGCATTTGTAACTGCAGGCTAAATGCATTCATGTCAGTGTGTAATACATCTACGCCACTTCAGATGAAGCTTCTGCGTTTCCTCTGCATTGCAAAGATTAATTTTATTGATACTGATTTAATTTGCCTGGTAACAGCCCAAATGTCTTATTATTCTAATTAACCGATTCCTTTAATTAAAAACACCTAGTTTGAGATTTATAGGCATATCCCAGGTGTGTCAAACTCAGTTCCTGGAGGGCCACAGCCCTAAAGAATTTAGTTCCAACCCTGCTCCAACACACACACCATGTAGTTTTCAAATAAGCCTAAATGATTAGTTTAGCTGTATCAGATGTGTTTAATTAGGGTTATTTCTTCACTGTGTAGGGCTGTGGCCCTCCAGGTACTGAGTTTGACATCTTTGGTCTTTCCCATTTTTCCCTCCCATTGTTAAAATGTAACTAAGTAATTTTTACTCAGAGTAAATTTTTAATGAGCTACTTTTTACTTTTACTTGAGTATATTTTTAGACTGGTACTTTTACTTGTAATTAAGTAAAATTTCAGTAATGTAATGGTACTTTTACTTGAGTACAATATTTTTGTACTCTTTCCACCTCTGATTTTTACTCATAAAGGTAAGAGTAATACATCATTCGTAACTGTAAAGGGTCTACTTTTATTTGTGGGCACTCACAATATCAACAAAACGTTGTGCTTTTTTAAAATAAAGGAAACAATTTTGATGCGCTTTCTGCCATCTTGTCTTTTAGATTCATTATATGTAAATTAAAACACTTCAAACACTTTTTTTTTGGTTTTAATTTTGATGATTAGAGCTTACAGCTAATGAAAGTCAAAAATCAGTATCTCAAAATATTAGAATATTTACATTTGAGTTTCAATAAATGAGCATCCATACAGTATAAATCTGGGTATCTCTTGTTCTTTGAAAGCACAATAATGGGGAGCACTGCTGACTTGGCAATGGTCCAGAAGACGATCATTGACACCCTCCACAAAGAGAGTAAGTCACAGAGGGTCATTACTGAAAGGGGTGGCTGTTCAAGGAGTGCTGTATCAAAGCATATTAAATGCAAAGTTGACTGGAAGGAAGAAATTGGGTAGGAAAATGTGCACAAGCAACAGGGATGACCGCAAGCTTGAGAATACTGTCAAGCAAAGCCGATTCAAACACTTGGGAGAGCTTCACAAGGAGTGAACTGAAGCTGGAGTCAGTGCATCAAGAGTCACCACGCTCAGACATTTCAGGAAAAGAGCTACCAAGCCACGTCTGAACCAGAAACAGGGGGTGCTTCTCAATATCCATCCTCACTTCCTAGCTCTTCTGTCCTCCATCCTATGACCCGGAAACCGATCGAGCTCAGCCATGATCTTGAAGGACATTCAAGGAAGAGAGGAGAGGCACAGAATCCACGTTGCTTGAAGTCCAGTGTGAAGTTTCCACAGTCAGTGATGATTTGGGCTGCCATGTCATCTGCTGGTGTTGGTCCACTGTGTTTTCTGAAGTCTACAGTCAACGCAGCCATCTACCAGGACATTTTTTAGCACTTCATGCTTGCTTCTGCTGACAAGCTTTATGGAAATGCTGATTTCATTTTCCAGCAGGACTTGGCACCTGCCCACACTGTCAAAGGTATCAAAAGCTGGTTCAATGACCATGGTGTTACTGTGCTAGATTGGCCAGCAAACTCACCTGACCTGAAGCCCACAGAGTATCTCTGGGGTATTGTCAAGAGGAAGATGAGAGACACCAGACCCAACAATGCAGATGACCTGAAGGCTATCAAAGTATCCAGGGCTTCATTACACCTGAGCAGTGCCACGGGCTGATCACCTCCATGCCACGCCGCATTGATGCAGTCATTCATGCAAAAGGAGCCCAACCAAGTATTGAGTGAATAGAAATTAACATACTTTTCAGAAGCCTGACATTTCTGTTTAAAATATCCTTTTTTATTAATCTTATGTAATATTCACATTTTCTGAGACACTGAATTTTGGGTTTTCATTATCTGTAAACATAATCATAAAAATTTCATGAAATAAAGGCTTGAAATATTTTACTTTGTGTAATGAATCTATATAATATATGGGTTTCACTTTCTGAAATGAGTGACAAAAATATTTATTGACTTTTTTTATGATATTATAATTTTAAGATGTACCTGTACATGCCTCATGATAAATATGTCTGTAGAAAGCTTAAAATTACTACTTAACAAATTGAAAAAAAAATGTTTTCATTATAATCATAATCCGTAAAGATGCACTTCTTTATAAAGGCATGTCTAATGAGGAGATGACGAGTCAGGATCGGCAACATTATCCTTCAGACACCGACTCTGTAAACACTAGCTTGTTAGTAAATAATTCAAATATCATGTTAATATTTCCCCCGGCACATTCATGGTAATTACTTTCACCGGTGCTTTGCGGTGAGCTTTATCCTGTTGCGTGCATTTGATGGTCTCGTGTTGTTTCCACCAGTGCAAAAAAAAAATGCATCACTTGATGGATGTCTTAAATATAAAAATAAGGAGAAGCCTAAAACAAGCCCGAGGCCCGGCCCGGCCTGCATCTGAACTATGATGTGAAAACTGGCCCTAGGGACGAAAAGTCAGGTCTCATCGGACCCGGGCTGAAATGCAGGGCTCTAAATGACAAATTCACACAAATCAGGGTTTTCAACTGTATTGAGACCCAAACAGATTGAATAAAATTAATAGAAAATGAAATGGCTTATAATATTGAGTTTGAACTTCTTAGGTTAGAAATATTTTTTCTTTAAATCTTATGCACCAGCTTTCACTGACCATTCATTAAAAAGGACAAATTCAGACTTTATAAGAGTTTGAGGGCCTTTTTACCCAGTGGAATGTGGAAAATGGCAAATGTTGTTTTGACGATTATCCATTAACTAAGCTGCAAATGTGCTGAGATAAGAGGAAGTATACCTGTAAACCTGTTACACATGTAATGAACAATTATGTTTGTGACTAAATTCTGTGTGTGTTTGTGTTGCAGGTGCTGTACAAGGAGGAATTTGAGAAGAACAAAGGAAAGGGCTTCAGCGCTGTGGCTGACACACCAGAGTTGCAGAGAATCAAGAAAACACAAGACCAGATCAGTAACGTAGGTCCAACGCCTGTGTGTTTCTCTCTTTTGACATATTACTCACTTTTCTGTGCTTCATCATTAATCTTTATTAGCTGTTAAATGAGCTTTTTGTTTTGTTCCTCCCAAACTATTACTCTCCAACGAACAGAAAGATACACCGTTTATCTATCTTAATCTTCTCTCTTTGTTCATTTAATGAAAGTAATAATTATTTGACCTTTAATGAAGCACTTATTTAGTCCCACCCTTCCTCTTCGTCTTTCACACCACACCTGTTCACTGCGCTGGTTGCCTGGTGACATTTATGTCCCCCAACTTCCTTTTTGCAATGTCATTTCCTGTCAGTATGATAGCAAGATGCCGATCTATTTTCTGGCTCAGGAGACACCTTGTGGATGATGCAGGACATACTTTTAGCTGTCACCCTGGCTCAGAATAAAGTTTAATTAAATTAAAACCTTTTGCTGAAACCACTTTACACAATGAAGGACTGATTTCTGAGTGGTTTAATTATGCGAGAGAGCACTGCATCAGTATGCTGCTATTTTTCTTCCTCACCTCGGTTTCCTGCATTTAATTCAGTCTGAACCGCTAACCTCAAAGAGCCCACTGCTGTTCACTCTGTTTGAGGGTGTGTCTGTAAAATGGACAGCAGTGTTGTTGTCTTCATTGTGTTCTATGATTGATTTTAGTACACGGTCAATGAAGCTATCAATCACAACCATTGAAAAGTTTGGGGTCAGATTTGTATTTATTTGTTTGAAAGAAATGTTATACTTTTTTTTTAGCACAAGTGAAAAACAAAACCGATAAAAAGTTGAGAGTACATAACATTATATCTTTGATAAATGTATCAAAGAGTCCAAAAAAAAAAAAAAAATTGTAAATGTAAAGCACAACGGTTTAGCATTACAAATAAGAAATGCATCTTAAACCCCAAATCAGTATATTATAATGATTTCTGAAGGATCATGTGACTGAAGCCTGGAGTAATGATGCTGAAAACTCAGCTTTGCATCACTGGAATAAATTACATTTTTAAATATATTCAAATATAAAACTTTCCTTTTAAATGGTAATAGATTTTTATAAAATTGATGTTTTTACATTATTCTTGTGTATATTTCTTCTTGCATGATTACCTTTTGGAAGAATACCAACTTGCATAACAGATACATTCAATTTAACATGTTTTAAACACATTATCTACATTATTTGTGCTTTTATTGGTATTTTGTTTTCTGATGCCCTGATTGGGACAGTAGTTAATTTATTGATCTTGCCCTGCCAACGTTTTAACTATCTGTGCTGCATTGCAAATGATTAAACAATATAAAATTATACATTTTCATGTGTCTGAAAAATGTAATTAAAACATTTCACATTTGCTTTACAACAAATGCTTTGCTGACAATTGTACAGCCGTTATCTTCATGATTCACATACACATTATTGTTGGAAATTAATGTCATATGTTGCGTATGTTTATCATTTTCAACCCGTCTAACAGCTCCAAGACATCTGCTTTTTGTAACAAATAATTATCATAATTTTCACTGTTATGCAGCTGAATAATATTATTTCGTTGACACGTAGCAGAATTCACAACAACGTTTAAAAACGAATGTTAAAGTTTGCATTACATGTCTGTTTTGACAGTGCATATGTTTCTGTGTGTTTCAGATCAAGTACCATGAGGATTTTGAGAAGAGCCGAATGGGAGGGGAAGGCCCACCTCAGTACCCACAAACACCTCAAAAAAAAACACCTCCAGGTACACAACCGGTTTCGTTTGTTGTCTGTTCTTCTGGATGATCATTAACATCTCAATTTCACACGGGCCATAAAATAATCACATTTTTCTCTTGTAGCATATCAGCCCTCGGCAGCATCTCAGAACTATCACTATGAGCCTGAGCCCGTGCGTCAGGCCGCTGCCGCCCCTCCTCCCAGCTCTGGGGTAATAAACTCTCTCATACACACTGTCCTACACACTCCTTCTCTTCAAGCCCTTACAATCGTCTTCGGTGTGTGTGTGTTGCAGAAGCGCTACCCGAGCGGTGTATGACTACACCGCAGCTGATGAGGACGAGGTGTCGTTCCAGGACGGTGACATGATCATGGATGTGCAGCAGATCGATGAGGGATGGATGTACGGAAGAGTGGAGCGCACCGGCCAGCAGGGGATGCTGCCGGCTAACTATGTAGAGGTCATCTGAACATAAGTGGAGAAAGGTGGAAGGGAGGAAAAGGCAGAAAGACGCAGATGATTAGTGCCATCTCACCTTTCAAGATCTCATCTTTTTCCTCTTCTTTTCCTGCACTAACTCTCCTATCAGGGGTCGGCCTCTGTGACCCGGTTATGATCCAAAACAAACATAGTTCAGTACGTAATCATACACGGCAACAGCGCATACACGCACTCGCATAAATAGTGAATGATTTACTACTTCCACCCATCTTTTTCTCCCTGTCTATTGCTTTCGCTGTCTTACTGTTTGTCTTTTTAGTAAGTGTTTCCTCAGGCCTGGAAAGGTGCTGTCACAAAGTGGCGCTTAAGTCTTAAGACTCATACACCAACCTTAAAAATACATGACCACACACGGGCCTCTAAAATATTTAGGGCCTGCTATAGAGCACTTCGCAGGCATCTCAATCTTATCCTATCATTTGCTATGACAATTTGTGAAAGAATCTGTTCTGAACTTCAGTTGTCAGGTTTTATATATTATATATATCTATTTTCATTGTTTCTGATCTTCTTTGCAGCTTGTAATTGTAATGTATCTAGTACAGTTTCACATCTCATCGGCTGTGGGTCTATGAGTAACAATTCCTGGGCATGAGACTTCTGGTCATTTTCATTCCATGCGTCTGACCATTTGCATCATGTGTTGGAACTGGAGTCTAGAAAAGGCTCCTCTTTTTCAACTGGACATTCCTAAAACTGTAAGAAAAGGACGGAGCCTTTTGATACGTACATATTCACTTAAGCTCCTTCACATTCCTCTAGCCCTTTACAGAATTATACTTCTAATATATGAGTGTCATTTGTTCTGCAGCTCTTGCTTTTAAAAATGCGAGAAAATAGTGATGTATTTTGTTCTTCAAAAGGGAAAAAAAAATAATGATATAGTCACTTAGCAAGCGAGGAGCAGAACCAGCATTGTAGAATAGCGAGAGGAGCCCAAGCACAATTCTGTGGACCATTTTAGCTTGGATTTGAATTATTCCATTTGGGTTCTGGAACATTCCATGTGCATTGTATCGAACTGTATCTCAGAGCTGTTCTGTAAGACGTTGTTATTGATGATTTTGTTTTTTCCTCATATCATTGCTTCTTCTCATTGCCTTGCTGGTATTGTACAAGATGGACTTTAATGGTCAATTATCAATATCAGTGGAATAAAAAATCTATTTGTATACCAAGGCAGGCGGGTTTGTCAAACGGACCGAGTTGTTAGCGGTTTTGGAGCTTAGCATGTATTGCTCTATAACTGGAAACGATGTTACTGTGCAAAGACTCTAATGAGATTCTACTGATCATTGTTCTCTATGTCAAAATATAGATGCAGAGAATGATCAAAGTAAGTGTTTTGCTTTCTTCAAGACACTGTTTTCCACTATTGCTCCTTCAAAGGTATAATATCTGCGTTACTCGTTTGATTTTTACTCTTCTGTAAAGCATCCACTGTCACCAGTGTTTCTCCAGTTCTCAAACACCTTATTCTGCACATAATAAACCATTTCATATTTAAAAAGCTGCTGCACTTTTTCCAGCAGATGATGTTATAATCTGTTATGTGCAATAACATTTAAAGGTTTGGGGTCTATGATTTTGAAAAAAGTGTCTTATACTCACCAAGACTGCATTCATTTAATCAAAACTAATATCCGCTAAATATTATTACAATTTTAAAAAAGTTTTCTATTTTAATATGTATTTTAAAATTAATGTATTCCTTTGATGGTAAAGCCTAATTTTCAGTGACACATGATCCTCCAGAAATCATTCTAATATGCTGATTAGAAATATTTATGATTATTATCATGTTGACGCAGTTGTTCTGCTTAATATTACAACATTATAAATGTCTTTACTGTCACTTTTGATTGCTTTAATGCATACTTGCTGAAAAAAGTGTTTAACCTCTTAATTTGTGTACTTTTTACATTTCTAAATCATTTATGCAGTGCAGTCTTTCTCTTGGTAAGGGATACAAGAAGATGTGTAAATATCCTACATTTATCAAGATCTTTTCTTTTAATCTTCTTATTCAAATGCGTTAATCTAACAATTTCAGCTCAAGCTCAAAGATTGTTCTTCTTTTACGCACTCTTTGGTGGAAAGTCTGAGAGTATAACGTCTCATTGTTAGTAATGGTCATTAATAAATGACAAATCACCCAAAAATAAACAACAAGGATTTTGAAAAGGAACTAAAGGTGGAAAATATGGAGGGGAATATAAAAAAAACCTTGAGTATGTGTCGACTCAATGCTTGCCCCTCATGCAAGTCATGCACTGTAAAGAAAATAAATAGATGAGAAAACGTATAAAGGAAAATAAGGCAAAAACCAAGACTGTGCTTTTAGTTGTCTCAACAATAGTCAGTTGTTTGTCGTTACAATGCTGATTGTCTTATTCTACTAATAGAACAATTGTTGTCACAATAAACCGAAACAACAATTGCTGTCAATGAGTTAATTCATTTTCATCTGTTTCCTGGATGAAGAAAAGAATGTGTAGGAAGTCACCACATTATCAAGTGTATGTTTATTAACCAATGATGACAAATCTTAATGGATATCTTAATCTAATGTGTAAGACAACACTATCTTCATTTGTAAAACAATCTTACAAGACTAAAATGTCCATAACATGGATTCAATTTATTGAACATACTTTAGGCCTCAAGCTAGACACTTAAAAAGAATTAAGACACAATTAAGAAGAATTAAAGACGGTGGCAATCAACATTTGTTCAAAATATGAGCTTTTTACATCACCGTACAACAAATAACTAACATAATAACAGCAAAAAAGGTTTAAATGAAGTCAGCAAACAGCAAAACAATAATCATAAATCAGTAATATATGCAATGCATGCTGGGAACTCACAACAATATAAAAATGTTTATCCAGACAACTGTGTTCGCCTAGTTGGAACACCATTTAGGATAATTTTATTGGCCAGAAAAGGGTTTTATGCAGTTTGAAGAAATAGCTCTTTTTGTGTATTTGATACTTATGGTTTCATAACTGGAAAATAAGCAGTCGCATATCTCAAGTGCGGTTCTCACATCTAAACATGCATTTGAAGGCAAAACTCATTTTTTCAAATGTAACGCAATTGTCTCAGTTAATCTCTTATCCCTGATAACTACTCAAATTATAAAGGTCCCATGTGACTTTTTTTATTATGTAGTTGCCTTGAATCTCTCCGTGTAGTAAGCCTGGTTTATTCCCAGTAAGCCAAGTCTGCACGCTACAAAGAGGATGCACATTAAGAACAAGATTTCCGAGGCGCTTAGCCCCATTTACTGCCGACTGCATCTTTCCAGAAGAGAGGACAACGGTTGCGGCGCGCGCGGGGGGGGGCACAGCCGTCTTCATCGAGACCGGGCATCCTGCGCATCTTCTGGACTCTGCGAGCATCATGCTGGATGTGCTACTGTTGATGTTCTTCGCCATCATTGGCCTTATGTTTCTGTCCTACATTATCTACATGCTCTGATCCCGGCACCGATGCACCGCCGTGATTCACGGGAGCGAGCTGAGCTCAGAGGTTAGCCATGGATTTATAGCTAATCGTGTTTTTATTGCATTTCATAGAGAAAAAAAATAGCATTATTTGTGTTATGTCCGCTGTCCTTGATCATTTTGGGAATTGCAGAGCGAAGTAAGGCGGATTTTGATTATGATTAAATATGCAAATGAATGATGAAGCCTATTATTTAAATAGGTATAGGCCCTTGTACTGCAAAAAACCACACACAATACGTTATGATGAGAATATTACTAGGCCTCTCTCTACGCGTGGCCGTGGATGATCATGTTATTGTGCTCATGTTACAGGAAGAAGCTCTGTTAATGGGGTCATGATGTGAATTCGCGGAGGACTCAATTACCAGATGAGACTTCCCCCATCTCTGTGTCCCACAAACACTGTTCCTATAGCATACAACAGCTGACACAAAACCTGCACCACACTACTGTTTCTTCCGTCGTTTAGAAGACGCTCTTCAAATATATTTAACCCAAAACAGGCTGAAACCGAAGCACTAAACCCCAAGATCCATGGATGTCTGGCTAGTATTTCTCTTTTTCTGTCCTTCTGTGCAGAATTCCTGCAAATGGCTGTTTTCAAGCTACCAGTGTAATGCACGCTGTTGTTAAACTCACGTGTTTTGTCAAAGGATGTTCATGAAAAAATAAACAGCCTTTGTGAAGATGAAACTGC